>JASGXE010009115.1:0-24222 GCA_030068105.1 Sinentomon sp. SZTP_YWyxl
GTCACCCAACCTCCCAGCATCCTCCCTATCGACAAGTTACACGAGTCTGTAAGGAATTCTCAACCTGTGTCCCTTTAAGGGGGAAAGAGTGGTACTAACAGCCACACAACACACCCCATCATCACCAGGAATACATGGCACTAAAGGCCACGCGAACACATGCCCACCTCTCCTCTGTTGTGTCCACCATTGGACCCGCGGTCTACCGGGTACACTCACTCTGTCGCTCCCCCCGGGATGCGGCAGACGGGGCTGCCAACTCCCGCTGGGTGTGGCGGACTGGATGTACAAACATTTCCACGTGACTCCCTCTCAAATATCAAGTAGGTGGTCTTGTGAACTGGTCAATCACCGTTAACCACGCTGGGTATTCACTCTGAACTCCAGCATCCGATTCACCATCACGTTGGTTGTATACTCCGGTAACAAACTCCCAAACCAGTGAGCAAGCTCCGTTGCGGCAACATGTCCTCGGTCAGGTATGTACGAAAGAGAAAACACCGGGCGAAACAAGGCTCCTTGAGAAAAGAAGTGTTTGGCATTTGTCTGTACAGTGCAAAATTCTAGTCCGAAACAGTGCAACCCCCTCCAGCTGCGTGACACCCATCGAGATCGTTTCTTGGCTTCGGCCCGAGCGGTCTTTAGTTCCGGGCTTGTCCCGAGTCTCACCTTTGAAAATATATAATAATAATAATTACCGTTGTTCTCCGCAGTGGCACGCCGCCCCCACTAAATGATGCGGCGCCAGTTGTCCTATACCACTGCGTGTCGCCATAGATTTCATCTCCGGCCCACACAAAATTGAACCTAAAATTGACACAATATCCCGTGGGCATCCGGAAATTTTATGCGACAGGAAAAATCAGGGCATTGGCCCGGAATTTTTGTGTCTCACATACCTCGTGGCTTGCACCGGTTCCCATCAGAACACCGAAGTTAAGCAACGTTGGGCCAGGAGAGTACTTGGATGGGAGACCACCCTTGTACCCCTGGTTGTGCTGCTGAAAGGGAGCTTAGTGGCCAAAGCTCCTCGTCCTTCGGATGGGACGTTAAGCAGGAGGTCCCGTGTGCAGAATCACGTCAATGCGCACGTTAAAGAACACTTAGCTGCAGGTCCAGAAAGAGGCCGGGCGAGTTACAATACACAGAAGGCCATTCGACCTAGCAGCGATAGCTGTCTGCACCAGCAGCTGCTGTGACATGAAGTTAAACTTGCCACCAGCCTTAGGGCGTTCGCAAGTAAGATTCATAAGATTCATAAGATTCATCCTGGATTTTCAACCATTCAAGTTTTCCTCACCTTGAGCCCGCAGATGAAGTTTATTCTTTCACAATGCCGCTTCCGCAGATAATCAAATGTCTCTTCTGTACAGGAAAACCTCGGATGTTTTGGCTTAACCACATTGGAGATTGTATTCCTTCGAATTTGGACATGTTTTGATTTGACTTTGGTACATATGTCCAAAATTTTATTTGCTGGATCGAGCTGACCAAAATAAAACGTGAGCGTCGGTTAAGAATGACCACAGCCTTGTATAGACTACAGTTGGGAATTCCCATGGTAATTTTGAAACGGGTGAGGGGCGGAGAAAAATCGGGAGAGAGCAAGCAAAATTGTTGCCTTTTGGTCGCGTCAGCGGACAACATTCTTTTGCGCGCGCGCATGAAGACTTCTTGGCATATCTCTGAAAGTTTTCATCCGATTTCAACATGTTCGGGGTTTTCGGAAAGGGGACAAATTCGGGCTGCTTTCTCGAAAAGCAGAAATCAATCCGTCTGCAAATTTTTGCACAGTCGGGCTGTGAAGCCGATTGAAATTGTAAAATGAGGAGAGTTTTGACCGTGGGTTTGGCGACTCTTTGGCCCATAGCCCGACTCTCGAACCAGCTAGGTGGGTGCCGTCGCGGACTTTATTGTTGAGCATAAAATGAGTTTTAAGAACACACCAAACACTTTGGTATTCGGTGTCGGGGTTCCCAGAAACCACTAAAAAACGGCCGACACTTTTTCACGTGGAAAAAGGTCAATTTGGTTTCACAATGCGATTGCGCGTCTGTTTGCCAGCCTTTTGACATTTTCTTCAGAGAAAATATAAAGCCTGTTTCGTCCTCTTTCCAAAAACCCCAACCTTGTTCAAATCGGATGATAACTTTCCAAGACACAGCGAGAAATCCCGAGTGAGTGGATTCCAAAAATGTCGCTTTGGATTCGATGAAAGGAAACAAAATGGCGGGTTTGAGCCCACATTCCCGGATCGGTGTTTCCCATTTAAAATGCCCACCTGTTTTACATACACGGCTGTGAGAATGACAAAGTCCTCAACGTTGACGGCTCAAAATAACGAGCAGAAACATTCGTAGGGACCTACACATTTTTGGCCGAAAACTATATCCAGTTCACCCTGTAGGTTAGGGTATTTGAACAAAGAAGGAAAATGTGCATATATGATGGCATTCATCAGAATAGGTATTTTTCAGACTACTTCATTTTGTGAATTAACGAATCCATGGATTAGCAAAACTGCTATCTCCCTTCATTAATTTCATCCTTGCGCAAACTTTGCAATGAGAACGTACTGTAATAAAAGACGTGTAACAGGGTGACTTACTTTTATGCCTATCCGAGAATCGCCGCACAAGGCTTTGTGGATGGCGAGAAGGATGCAAACATTGGCGAAATGCATGGATGCGTAATCAGCCTGATAACTAAAAACTTGAACCTCGCCTCAAGCCTCGATCTGAAATGGTGGTTGCTATAATACAGGTGAAATTGTACTGAATGATAGATAGGTTGCAGGTAAATGGTGGAATGATGGATGATGGTTGGTGACACGCATGTGCTTTGAAGTGCGTAAAATTTACTGGTTTGTCTCTTTCAAATGTACTCGTAACAGCAGGATGCCGCGTACACGTTGTTCCAGAAAATACTGACGAGTGTTCCCCAATGCCAACCCTAAACCTTATTCTGTGACAAAGAATGCGATCGGACCCCCGCCATTTCCAGACATGGCTCCCCAAAGTCTCCAAAATGAGCCTGAATTCCTGGACATCCAAAGGGGGGTCGGACAAAACGTCATCACAGCAGCTCCTATTTTCTGCACGTGAGTTCCACATTTTACAAACCAAAAACAAAATATAGGTTAAAGCTGTTTTACGGGGGCGACGGTTGCCGATGTGTTCTATTCTCCTACCCTAACTGTACAGAGCGATTTTCATTGGGGGACAGTTTGACCTGCCTTCCGCACACATGATATATCGAAAGTAATTCTACAGGGTGTACCAACAGGTTTTGTTTTGTTGTTATTCTGTTTGTTATTCATTGAACAATGAAATGAATGGTATAAAACCTTTATCTTCCCAACCTTTACCCTTTTATCTTCTCAACCTACCCTCACCTAACAAAACGAAAAAATAACAACCCAACAACAATGAACTAAAAAGCAGAAATAAACAGGTTTATAAACTTAGCCAAACCTACCATAAGCTATTCTAAACCAACCTAATTAGCAACAACCTTAAAGAAGGTTTTACAGGTTGTTGCTAATCAGGTTGGTTCATTTTGCTTATGGTAGGTTTGGCTACGTTTAAAACCTGTTTCTGTTTTTTAGTTTATTGTTGTTGGGTTGTTATTTTTTTCGTTTGGTTAGGTCAGGGTAGGTTAGGTTTTACCTGTAACCCATAAACAAGTAACAACTTAAAAACATTGAAATGAGAAACAAAGATAAACAGAGAGGTTTAAAACCGAGCGAAACCCAACCTAACCTGACGTAACAAATAACAACCCAATAACAATGAAATGAAAAATAAACAGAGCCCGATTGAGCCGTAAACAATTTGTGATCGACAGCCCCTATATTTTTGCAACTCCTGCAACCTCGACACCAAGCTGACATTTACGTTCACGGACAAAACTTGATTCGATCCTCGATTTTGAAGACATGCTCCTTGCAAAAATGGGAACCACGCGACGCACGCGTGGTTCACATTTTTGCGCAAACACGCGTTCGCAAAAATGGGAGCGGCTCAAGTTGCAAAAATGGGAGCGGCATACGTTGCAAAAATGTGAACGGCTCAAGTTGCAAAAATGGGAGCGGCTCAAGTTGCAAAAATGGGAGCGGCTCAAGTTGCAAAAATGGGAGCGGCTCAAGTTGCAAAAATGGGAGCAGCGAAATTTCCAAAAATTACCCAAATTCAAAAATTACCAATTCAAAAAGGAAAAAACAAAAAATGGGACTAAGGCAAAAATACGGGAATTAAGCAAAATCAAAGCCTTTAAAAACATAGGAAAAAACAAGGTTACAAGGTTCTATATTGGCCAATTTTATGAGTTTTCTTCGTTTAATGGTCGGTAAAATTTTGTTTTTTTTGTGAATTAAAGTTTTGTTAACTTACCTTCCAGAACTACCTAATGACCAATACCGGAAGTTTAAAAAACACTTTTCTTGACGTTACCAAAACACCTTTCATAGAATTAATTTTCCCGTTTTGAGCCTTAACATGGGTGAATCCCCGCCTAAATTGCAACGAAACCTGAAAATTGACTTTTTCACCCGAACCAAAATGTCCGTTTCGATGAAGGCAAATTTCCATTGACCACGGCGAGCACTTTTTTGGTTTCATTGGCGAAAAGCTCGGGAAAAATTATTTAAACGGGGTTTAAAAAGTTGAAAATGAAAGCGCATTCGAGCAAAAGACTTTTCGGTTTCAAAAAGGAAAAGCTCGGGAAAAAATAAAACGGGGTGAAAAAAGTTGAAACAAATTGCAAATTTGGCGCAAATTCAAAAATGCCGGGAAAGGCAAAGGGGAATGGGCTTTTCAGGGGGATCCATTGAAAAACTTTGAAAGGTTAAAATTTGTCGGCCGTGCCGGCATTTTCAAGGTTTGCATCAGGAAAACAAATTGTGCCATAGGGGAATTTTGATTGAGCATTGAGAACGGTCCGCTTAAATGGTCCTTAATATTATTTCCCGTAAATAACGGAAAAGGAAAAATCCCGCAGAATAGGCTCTGATTGGCCTAGGGGCTGTCCAGGATCGCCACAACAGCCCAAGCCGCATTTTTTTTTGCTCGGTTTGAACCAACCATCCTGCCAATTGTCGGATCCCGGGCGTCATTCCTCAATTCGAGTTCAGGCCGCCAACCCTCCGCTCAGTTTTGCAAGCAATGGAAATCAACCCTTCCCGTTAAAGTTTCGCTTCCGATCAAGCCAATGGAAAAATCCAATCGACGATGGAATCTCCTGTTAGGGTGCCCAAACCGAAAATCGGATAATAACGGTTAGTTAAGGAAAACAGAATTGACCCAAGGGCAATTTTCGTGTCATTGAAGAGGGAAGAAAGATCGGAAATTAAAGTGTAAAAATGGAAAGGAAAAATCCCCAGAATGGGCGTTCATACCGTCGGGGTGAAGGCATCGAGGAACGAGCCCCCGCGGATTTCATTTTCTTTCTTTGAACCAAAATCCAAGTGCCGGTGCCCGGGCAGTATTCCATGAAATTTAATACGAGTTCAGGCCCAAAAGCCCCCCTGATTTTTGCAACTGGAAAGCCCAGTTCCCTTGAAAGTTTTGCTTCCTTTAATGAAGTGGCACCCATCGAATGGAATCTGCCCTGTAAGCCCCTACAAAATCCCCTATGGGCCTAATTCGGTTTTCCTTATGTAGGCCTATTCATTTTCAGCGGTCTGGACGCGTGATCGTCAACATGTGGCTCTCCGACTGGAGTGGCATCACATAAGGGAATGCCAACAGACGTAGATTGAACTCATGCTCGCTCAGAGTGCCACCGAAAATTAACCAACCGCATCTCTGTTCGTCACTCCGGCCATTATTTCCTCAGCGCTGAAGAACTCTGAAGTGCTCCAGCAACTTCTGAGTTGCATTTTCAATCAAGCGAATCCGAACGAAATGGATGTGGAGTATTTCCAGGATCCGTGAAACCCGCTGCCTGATGCTGGTGTGATGAAGAGAAGCGAGTTGTTGAGAAAGTGCGCGGAGTGACGACAGGTTTACAAGCTTCTTCATGCGGGAAAGCTTTTTTCGTCTGCTGTCAAAGCCGGATTCACATTGCGTCATTTCACTGCATGATGGTTTTCGATAATTTGATGCATTCTTCCGAGTAGGTAGAAACCTTGCCAAAATTCTTCAGACATGCCTTTTGGCGTTGTCATCTCAGGCGCCATTTCGAAAACATGCTCCTTAAAACATCATGACTTTCGTCCAAGGCGTGAAGTTGCATCGGGCCCTGCGCTGAAACTCGATTTGGCCCTGTCTAAGACACAGACCTAAAAAAATTTCTTCACCATCCATGATCAAAACCTATACTGTGAGAAAAAGAGGCTTTTTCTGACCTTGCTTCTGAGTAATTTTGCTTAGAAATCGCCATTGACATGCATTTCAATAAAGGTGCAACGAATGAGTGTACGTGTTAAATTGGTCTATCCACTAACTGCACAAATTGAGAATATGAGTTTTTTGTTCATTCATCCACCACAACGCAACCTTCTTTCCCTTCGCAGGTCAGCTACTTGTGTGTGCCCCCAAAACAATACCATTCGAGTTCCAATAACTTTCATTCGCACTGAGCTTCAACTCAATAATTTAATTAATTTAATTTAATTCAATTTAATTTGTTAGGACACAGTCCAGCGCAAATTAACAAGCAGCTAAGCTTTAATAGCGAAATAAAAATAAAACAAACCAACTGTCAAGATAAACAATTATTGAGAAAATTGTACAAACTGTGGGTACAAGGAAGAAGCAACAATGAGGCATGATCAACACAATATGAGCTGTTACTCAGGGACCACCTTATTCAGCACATTCCTCTTGAACCCGTTTAGGCTCAAATCATCCCCATTGCCGAAAACATCAGCATTTAAGACATTCCAGAGTCATTGGCAGTTCTATTTATGAAGGAAAACTTTCCAACATTCCGACATGCATGCCTAGCCATCAATGTGGGAGGAGAAATGTTTTCTTTCATTTTTGACCATCCGCCCACACCATTCAATGCTATAAACGTTGTGTCCCTGTTGATTGTTGTGAATCAACTGGATATAGGTTTTTGGAGCAACACCCATTTGGCTGTATTGAGTCGAAGATGATTTGATGGCAATGCTGGTGAAACAGCAAAAAGTATCTTGTGTGGCGCAGGCGGATGGGAGAAGGGACGGTTCAATTTAACGGTTTTTTGACAACAATTTTGGAAATTCCATGGAGGGACGTGATTTCCTTTGATTGCAGCGCATGCGGGGAAATATAAAGCAGTGTGAGCAGCGCTTATACTTTGAATATGGAAGAGGTTGAAGTGACTATTTGCGGGTTGGCATTCACCGAAGTCATCTGGCCGCATCTCACCATCATTGGTATATTGCATATGAGTTTTCAGTCTTGAAGCATCGGTTGCGTTGCGGAAGATTGAGCCGCTCCTTTTTGGGTTAATTACTCGTGGAAATTGCTTCAAGCTCATGAATGCATCAAGCATTGAAAGATGAAGCTGTACCAGCTTTCAACCATTCAAGAAATACAGACTATACAATGAATGCCTGGAGAAGGGGTTAACAGTTAACCCCATGCTTCAAGTTACAAGGTGGACCGCAATTTACTTGTTCGGGCAACTTGATAGTGGTTCAGTCTGTTTTGTTTTTTGGACAATTGGATCAACCAGACAAGCCACCAGGGGCGCCCCGCAGCCAAACGGCGGTGAAGAGTGTCCACTGTCAAGGGGAACATAGGACCGCCGGGGCGCCAGTTTACAAACCCTGCCGCGACTTTAGATGGTAGGTCGGGGCGAGTTTTTACAAACCCTGCCGCGACTTTGATGGCAAAGAGCGTTTTGAACAAGAATGCTAGATTGTGGCCCTGCACTTGCAAGAAAAAATTATTTTTTTTACCTGAAGCTATCTGAACCTGACCTAACCCTGTCCCCTCTCGGAAAAAACAATGCTCGTTGGGGGCCCCGTCCTGCCATCTAAAGTCGCGTCAGGGTTAGTAAACTGGCGGCCGGGGCCCACACCGAACATTGTTTTTTCCGAGAGGGGACACGGTTAGATCAGGTTCAGATCGCTTTAGGTAAGAAAAAAAATATTTTTCTTTCTTGCGAAAACAGGACCCCAATCGAGCATTCTTGCACAAAACGCTCTGTGCCATCTAAGGGTCGCGGCAGGGTTTGCAAAACCGCCGCCGATGCTGGAAGAGCTATCGATGCACCTTGGACCTTTGACCAAAAATACACCTTCGTAAAAAAAACTTCTTTTCTCGTTCACCGTTTTTGTCAAGTCTATCCGTATGGAGCTCCATGAGCAATGGGTCAGCATAAAATTCACATCTTGTCACAAACTTTGTTGTGTACAAATGTTTGACGGACTAACTCGACGGATTTGACAGATTTTAACTCGGATTTCGCTCACACGAAATCCGAGTTTTTTGTCTGATCCCATATGCGGTAAAATCATTTGGTTGAATGTTTAGAAGGGCTGGCTGCAGACAACCTATTACAGGGTGTTGGAAGAACAATTATTTCAGCTGTTCTTGGAACCCTTAGACACGTGAGAATCTCGCAGACCTCTTATTGTTGCGGATTTTCGCAAAATTGCCTCAGAACGATTGTATCGCGACGGTACCGTATTGTACCGTCGATATTTTGAATTTGACCAACCATGAAGTGGAAACGACCCCAGAAAATGGTGGTGAGCTTGCCGACTTCACGCGCACAAAGGCTCGCATGACATTGACTGTCGGCGAGGTTCGAGCTTGCCCTTGCATCAAGAATGGTGATGGATGTGATTTCGGTAACAGTTTTCCATAAAGACCTAACCACCGCATCCACCGCATCCACCGCATCTTGGAATCGGCACCATCACTTCTATCGCATCTCAAAAAAACACAAACTGCTTTTTGCTTTTTTCTCAAATTCTAAAAGAAATCTCTAAAATGAGCCACAAAAGAGATTCTTCTGAGTTTTTTTGCACGCTATTTTCAACCGCTTCGCTTACGTGTATCACACAAACAAGGCCACACAAATACATGTCAAAAAGTTAGCTGGGTTATGCTACAGGTGCGGTTGGCTACCATGGGTAGTCAAGAACAAGAAGAAAAGGACAATGAAAACAAAAAATAACTTAATCCAACCCAACCTCAACCAAATCTACAACCCTAAACCTTTCATAACCCAACACACAATGCATTATACTAACACCCCGTTCATTGCGTCATGATAAGTATTTCTTGGGTCCAGTAAATGCTGCCGGTAAATGGCTTTTCGAAAAATCGTGACAATTTGAGAAAAAAAATGAAAAACGTTTCTATTTTGAGATGCGTTGAATTGTGCGGTAACGCCGATTCCGAGATGCGACCGATGCGGGGGAAAGATGCGGTGGATGCGATGAATGCGAAGGACACGCAGGTCTTTAGAACTGTTTCCATTTCCGATACAATGAGGAACCGAATAAGGTCAGAACGCCAAAAGTTCAGTGCCAAAACATCACATTGTGAAAAAGATGTTCCCTTCTGAAGTTTTGATGCTTGACGTTTGACGCTTTTATTTGACATCTTGTGGCAGCAGCGAACAATTTGACCTTCAGACGTTTTGACAGTGTGACCATAAGTAGGGTGAGGTTTTGACAGAATGGTCGTTTAATCTGGTTTTTGACATTGCGGTTTTTGACATTCTGAAAACCTCCCTAGGCTATACCCAACAAGGACTTCTCATCCATAGTTTTTCTGAGCTGACTGGGCGAAAACATCACCAGAAAACACCCTTCCGAACTATTTCGTGGACGAAATGACATCATCTTTGTGATCAAAACCTGGCACAACTTTCTGAACACCCATGTTTTCTGCTGCCATCAGTGCTCTCAAAAGGCTTAATAAACTCGTACATATGGGGCCTTACACTCTCAGATGACCCTCTCTCAGAAAAAACGACTACATTAGTACTTTCTTGCCACTTCGAATGCTCTGAGCGTTTTTGAAAGAATTCTCTTGTCTTATACGGTCATACGGAGCTTATCAAAAGTCCTCGAACATTGGCGATATTTTGAAGTATTGGTTAACATCAGGGGCCATCTAATTTCAACAGGGCTTGGTGCAACTTCACGCCTCACACGAGTGTCATGATGTTTTGCGGCGTATGCGGCCATTGATTCTATAAATGGCGCCTGAGTTAAAAATGAACTCCTGTGTTCGAAGACTTTTGATAAGCAGTGTATACCCATCAGAGTGCACAAGAAAGACAGAGACTCTCATATCGGTGTAGATATACGAGTACATGGGCTTGCGGCAATTTTCCAAAGTCCTTCAATCGCAGAGTAGATAGCAAACAGCTGCATTGGTGCCCATAATCCTTTCGGATAACATCACTTATACGACGAATAGGCCGGGACTTGGAGGCCCTACATTTGAGATTAGGTATTTTGCATTCCTTAAAAATCGATCACGAAGTCCATACTCGACCCAAGGATATAGGGCCTTGCAGGTCGAGAGCGTCCTTCTCGCGTAAGAAGGGAATGTTCGGGAAGGGGCATTCCCCTTTCCCCCATATTTGTACAGGAGCTTTCGAAGGATTGTGTGCAGATTGATCTCACGACTATTACGTTTTCGGATGTCCTCAAACTGAAGACACTTTTTGTAAATATGATCAAACCCCACATAATTCGGAGGCACTGAAGGCCGCATATAATACGAAACACCACTCGGACTTTCCGTGTAGATACGTGGAGCTATCTGCAGGTCGTCTCTATTGACAAAATCCCTAGTGGCTTAACCGAAAATGTACAAACTGGAAGCTGGATAAAGTATCACAAACTGCTGATTTCTTTTGTTTATTTTGTTTTTTTTTTTTTCAATTTTACCGTCATGCGCGAAGGTGCGCAACAATCTGAAAAGTGTTGCTCCCTAAACCTGGAATCGCAATCGACGCCCATGCACGACTGAAGCCATCCTTCACAATGTATGAGTATGTTTGTCCAAATTGCTGTGCAATCCGTTTGGAACATCCCTGTACCACAGTCCTATAGCATTTATTGGTCTTCCTATTTCTCCTTTGGACCTCCTTTATCGCATACTCACAGACCAGTAAGCAATTCGTTTACGAAATTCGATTTTGCTGGGGTCATTTCCCATCGCAGCAGTAGGCCGGTAGTTCCCATTCGTTCCCGTCGACGAATCGTCCGTTCCTCTTTCCCGTCGACGATGCAAATTTAATCGACCGACAAAATGTCCGTTCGATTTAGCGCACAAGCTTGTTTAGTTTTCTGCCATATCGAGGACAGTGTTAGAATTTAGAAACACCACTTAAACACTATCCATCGCTATATTTTCAACATCTGCAGAGTCCTTCTAATTTTGCCAAGAATTTCGATTTGACCCATTACTCCAGGTCAGAGTATTTGATAACGTCACGCCGAGGTATCTGAAAGTGGATGCACTGCATATGGGAGCTCTATTTAACAAATTACTTCTGGGGGTATATTATTTTCCACTCTAAAGTGGCCTAAGAAGTGTCATCGAAACACATTTTTCCACATTTAATTTCATCTTCCAGTTGATTCACCAGTTTTGAATTTTACCAAATCGGCTTGATACTTTTCTCTGGATTCTGGGACCATTATGTGGAATATATATATAACCTACCTGCAACTTTGGCAAATGACACCAGCAACATATTTCAACCCATTTCGAGAAAATATAATTATTTGTAAAAAGAGGAAGAGCAGCGGTCCCAGCCAACTTCCTTGCAGAACCCCTGACAAAGAACCAGATTCTCATCTGACAAGGCATCGTCCCACCAACAAGGGCCCGTCTGTCGCTCAAATAGAATCCCAGAATTGTTGTTTGTGTTGACAAATATAGAATCCAGGATTCTGGGAAGGTATTCGGGAATTCCTCAAATAGAATTCCAGAATTGTCGCCAGCTTCCATGACATGGAAATTGATCTGAGTGCAGAACCCTTCAAAAAGGAGCTCCAGATATGCCGTAAGTGACAGGTTCAAGTCTTTAAAAATTAGCAGCATTGGGATTAAGAGCATTTGCAACGAAATGCGTTAAAAGTTGAATCAGGAAAAGAGAATCCCAAGTGAGGTAGAATCAGGGACGGCCTGAAAGGTGATGTGATCTACCCGATTATGCTTTTGAAAATTCTGACTAACCTAACGCAACCTGACCTAACCTTCCTATGCCCGACCTCAACCTGCTGTCTGGTGTCATCCTGGAGCCTGGCGTCAGCCGACAGCCTGGTGTCAGTCTACAGCCTGGTCAGCCCCTGGTCAGCCTACAGACTGGTGTCAGTAAACAGCCTGGTCAGCCTACAGACTGGTGTCAGTCCACAGCCTGGTTAGCCTACAGACTGGTGTCAGCCTACAGCCTGGTGTCAGTCTACAGCCTGGTCAGCCTACAGACTGGTGTCAGCCTACAGCCTGGTGTCAGTCTACAGCCTCGTCAGCTTACAGACTGGTGTCAGCCTACAGCCTGGTGTCAGTCTACAGCCTGGTCAGCCTACAGACTGGTGTCATCCTGCAGCCTGGTGTCAGTCTACAGCCTAGTCAGCCTACAGGCTGGTGTCAGTCTACAGCCTGGTCAGCCCTGGTCAGCCTACAGACTGGTGTCAGTAAACAGCCTGGTCAGCCTACAGACTGGTGTCAGTCCACAGCCTGGTTAGCCTACAGACTGGTGTCAGCCTACAGCCTGGTGTCAGTCTACAGCCTGCTCAGCCTACAGACTGGTGTCAGCCTACAGCCTATGGTGTCAGTCAACAGCCTCGTCAGCTTACAGACTGGTGTCAGCCTACAGCCTGGTGTCAGTCTACAGCCTGGTGAGCCTACACAGACTGGTGTCATCCTACAGCCTGGTGTCAGTCTACAGCCTAGTCAGCCTACAGACTGGTGTCAGCCTACAGCCTGGTGTCAGTCTACAGTCGACTGGTCAGCCTACAGATTGGTGTCAGCCTACAGCCTGGTGTCAGTCTACAGCCTGGTCATCCTACAGACTGGTGTCAGCCTACAGCCTGGTGTCAGTCTACAGCCTGGTCAGCCTACTGCCTGATGTCAGCCTACACGACCTGGTGTCAGTCTACAGCCTGGTTAGCCAACAGACTGGTGTCAGCCTACAGTCTGGTCAGTCAGTCTGGTCAGCCAACAGCATGGTGTCAGTCAACAGCCTGGTCAGCTCCTACAGCCTGGTGTCAGTCTACAGCCTGGTGTCAGTCCACAGCCTGGGCAGCCTACAGCCTTGTGTGAGTCTACATCCTGGTCAGCCTACAGACTGGTGTCAGCCTACACGGCTTGGTGTCAGCCTACAGCCTGGTCAGCCTACAGACTGGTGTCAGCCTACACGGCCTGGTGTCAGCCTACAGTCTGGTCAGCCTACAGCCTGATGTCAGCCTACACGGCCTGGTGTCAGCCTACAGCCTGATGTCAGCCTACACGGCCTGGTGTCAGCCTCCAGCCTGGTCAGCCGGCCAACAGCCTGGTGTCAACCACACCTATAATACGATTGCACATACGGCTGGCATGGTTCACGATGGTTGGACTCGTTTCACACCAATTATCTGATAACTTCATTCCGCATTCATGATCATGAGAATGACATCCAATTTGAACTGCTTTGCGAGAAATCGCATCAAATTTGAAAATCTCCCGTTTTACGACCTTACAAAATGGAAAGCGCAATTTGACGGCACACATATGCCATTATGACTCCAAATTGAACGAATCGCTCGCCACATGGGGCAGCAGCTTGAAATCCACAATGGCAGAGAAGAAGCATCTCTGATTTGGTTTTTATCGGTCCATTTTACTGAAATAAAATGGTCTACGTTCTACAGTCGGAAGCGTTCCAACCGCCCAATGTGATCCCGAAATTCACTTAAAACGAATGGCAATGACAATTGCAGCAGAAAGAGCTTAACTCTTGAGGCTAAATGGGTTCTTTGCTTTTCAGTTCAAGGGATTACGAATAAACGGCGGATATAAGAATCCAGTGAGGAAATCATGGGAACCGCCCCTGGTGTGCTTTTCGCCCATCTGCTTGTTCGGAGTCGTCAGTTCAAGGAAAAACTCGCAGGGGAAAGAGGATCCGCAATTAATGGATCATACAGGGTGCCGGTAAATTGACCTGCAGAATGTCCGAAACTATGACCCAGATTCTCTACATCAGGGCTCAAACACACCAAAATACGAAAAGCAAAAGGTTGTGCACTGTCATTTTCTCCGTCAAAAACAAAACAAACAAAAAATGACCTGATTCCACATTATTGTCAACGACTCTTGAAGTTTAGGTCATGCAGAAAGGTGCATTCGGTGATATGCACCTTCTGTGTTTCACGCGAAATGCGCTCCCACTCGTGAACAGCGTATCCGGGAAGCCAGTTTACAAACCCTACCGCGACTTTAGATGGCAGACCGCGGGGCCCCCAGCAGGGGACGGGGTTAGCTTTAGGTGAGAACAAATTATTTACCTCATTATCAAAAGTCCTCGAACATAGGAGTTCATTATTGATTCAGGCGCCATTTAGAATCGGCAGCATGCGCCAAAAACATCATGACACTATCGTATATGAGACGTGTAGTTGCACCAAGCACTGTTGAAATTAGATGGCCCCTGTGTTAACCATTAACCACCGACCAAATAATATTTGGTCGGTGCACCGACCAAATAGCAAGAGGTCAAGAGCTGTTCCCAAAGGGTTCAATCCGCAGGCTCCCAATCCCAAGGTTTCGCCACTGCTGCCGCAGTGTGCTTTCTATTCACTTGTAGCTATTGCCTGTCCCCTACCTCCTTCTGATGCCTATCGCGTTTAACAATCTCAAACGGAATTCATTTCCACTTTAATGCCTTATCTATCTTCAACTGTTTTTGGGATCTTGTTTGTACCACTTTGGGCCTTTTATCTCGACGCTCTTCTTGCCTTTTTGGCTGGTCCAGATCTGGCCAATTGGGTTCTTTATGCCGTTGGATGCTACGAAACTCATGCACCATGGCTACTCCTTATTCCATTTGATGATATATAAGTCAAGAATGCTCATAAGTATGCTGAGAGTGAAATCAGAATTCCTTCAAAAATGAAAACTCGCGGTCGAAAACTTCAGGCTCATCATGGAAATTAAAGTTTTCCTGTTATTTGAAATGAAGAATGTCAAGTATTCTCAGTTTATATCTTCAAATGGAACAAGGTGAATACAGATTCTCCCTCACCTTTCTATTCCGCATAATTTTCATTTTAAAATCTCAGCGAAGCGGGTCGAGAAACGAACAAAAAGCCCATTGTTGAATTTCTGCATTGTTGCGGACATGATGGGACACCCCGAGTTATGGGCAGTGTAAAACAGAATCAGGTACGATCAGTATATATCTAAAGTCAAATTTATGCAGGGTTCAAAGTCAAGATTTTCGTTGCCAACTTTAGCATTAGGTTATTCTCGTTGAGCACGAGTTCGAGGCAGCGTTCATGTCCCTCTTGATAATGAGGGGTGATCAAAACAGCGATGTCTAGCTCTTTTTGGGGTGGATTGTACATTCAACAATCAAAAAAGGATTTGTATGTTGGAAAAATAAAAGCACGGATTTCCTTTACGCCTATATTTAGGCTATAAGTCCGGCTTTCTCAAGGGGCCGGGCATACCTAACTCGTTTTAGGCGGGAAGGATTTGGGGACTCACGTCAAGGAAGCGTCAGAGAATAAGTGATTGGGCTATTTCTAAACCATTTAAATAACATATTATGGGACTCGTTTTGCCATTTTCTCTTATCTGCAGGCCTTTTATTCGCAGATCCGGCATAGCATCCAATTACTTGTTTCTATTAGAAAGAATTGCTTTTGAGAATGTCTTTTTTAGAGAATGTGTCTTCCAAATTTGATCGAATTTGCCGCGCGCTTTGCAATGGTCTGATCTCTTCACAATCGTTTGAGCGTGATTACTCCGGATGTTCGCCCTGGGTTTCTGCCCTCAATCGTTTGCCCGCCCATTTGGCTTGCAAAGCCAACGCGAATGGTGTTTTGCGACGTCTGAAATACATTCGTTTCGTATGATTCAAAAGTTAGTGCTAACGGCGGTTTGTTGCTGATTCTCATTGTCGGGCAGACGCACGCTTTTTCGAAGGATTTCTCGCAAGTTGATGCTTAAAATCCTGCAATCCACAACCCGCTCAAATTTTCACAATTTACTACATTCGCATTTATTCCATCATCCAGAATTGCTCGATTTCCGCCACCAATACCCACAGTACACAAATTGCCAAAACCGGACCTAAAATGCATGATGATATTGCAAACGTTCAAACGCCTCTTGGGGACGAAATCCCCCAGACTCCCTGCCAGATATTGGGAAAGTAGTTTAAGTAGAATGGTTCCAGGGGCTCTGACCCTTGGAGCTCCGCTTGGACTCTGCCCAACACCCCGTACTTCATAAACTCCTCGTCTGGACCCAAAATATCTTCTGTAAACGTGAAGGTTCCAACACATGTCGGGGAAGTAGATCAAGACGTAGTTCCAGAGGTACCTTTTGCTTATGTCGAGCACTTGGGACGTTAGGAAGGTACGAGAAATTTGGATCTAGATATAACATGCCGAACGGCTCGCCAATCTGAAGCTCCCATGCATCTTTCTCGAGGAACATCCATCCGTTTTTCATAAAATGAAGATTTCAGCTTCGTAATACCTGCTCTTTTATTTATTTATTTATTTATTTCGATTTTATTTGCTGTTCTCATGTGCAAACATGTCAAAAAGAATTTACAAACATCAAACCAACATAGAACAAACCAACAATTAAGTGCGGCAACAATTAAGTGAAATTTGACAAGAAGTTCCAAAGACAGAAAAAAGAACAAGAGGAACTTGTCTTAAATTTTTCGGAATGAAAATATGGGTCTTCTGTGATTCAAGGTGGCAGATACTCCCCGGCGACGTGGGTGATTGCACGAAGCAGTGGAGAATCTCTGGGAAAAGCATTCCAATCTCAAAGAGATCTCGGGAAAAAAGAGTTCAAGAAAATGTTCGATTTCGTTAGGGGAATGCGATATTGAAAATCATGAGTGCATCTTCTGCTTTGAAAGTTTTCAGCAAAAAAATGGTGGGATCTTAATCAATGTTTTGCCTTTCAAAATTTTAATGAGAAATACAAGTCTTTTCTCATTTCTGCGGGTTCTGAGAGGGGTGAGCTCAAGATCAGTCAACATAGAAGTGACACTGGCTGTGGGTTCATATACATGTAGATTCCATTATGTAGATTCATTCCAGTAATGAATCTGGCTGCAGATCGTTGTGCCTTGTCCACAGCATCAATATGAGGGACAAAGAATGGATCCCATACAGACGCATACTCAAGGTGAGGTAAGACAGTAGCCTTGTAAGCAAACAGCTTGGATTTAGTATTCCCATGTGACAGATTCCTACGAAAAAACCCTAAGGCCGACCTAGCTTTGTTAATTGACGCGTTAGCTTGTTCCCCCCACACTCTAAGTGCTCATGAAGCGTGACTCCAAGAAATTTGAAAATGGTGACAGTGGTCACAATTTCATCATTTATTTCATAAGAGAAATTTTGTGCTTGAGAGTAAGGGATCTTTTGGTTTTTCAGATGGAATTTAAGAGTAGAAATGCACACTTTGAGATGTTAATATCCATATGCGAGTTGTTATTGCACCATTGATGAAGGGCTTCCAAGTTTTCTTGTAAGTTGAGTAAAGGAGTTGTGGCCCTCGCCAATCAATCGATAAGGGACGACTCAGACTTGATCAAACTATGGGAGAAAATACTTCTCGCAGTGACACGACTTTGACCGGAATAGCTGCCCATGGACCTTTCACTGGTCAGAAAAGTGCCAGGTGCAGCTCGATCAGTCTTCACGCAACCAGAATTGCAACCGAATCTGCACAAAACGTCGGAATCTTTGGAAAGACGCAGTTTCCATCGGAAAACAAAATGATCACTGCAGTGGCCTACTTTCCGTTTCCGCAGAGCCCACCCCCATCCAACCACTTCTCCACCCGTTCGTTATCTTTCTTCTGTATTCAACCGGTTTGCCGACATTTTGCTGCCGGGGACGTTTCGTCGCCGAGACTTTTCGTCGCCGCGACGTTTGTGTGCATGCAGACATTTAACGTTTTTTCAACGTCTCCAACGCTGGCAGTGCCATCTTCTGGATTTTCTCATAAGATCCAACTTGGCTGCGCGGAGTCCAACGCTTCTGCGTTCCACCCGAGCCGTGTGCCTCCTGCAGTCTCAGTCTTTGTTTCACAATTTCGCCACTGCCAAATGGAACCAGAATGGAGGAGCACTTTATAGCACCCAATTACAACTGCAATTCCAAAAGCACTGCAAACCAGAGAGCATATTTGAACAGCCTAATGTATCAAGGCATTTTGAAATTATCTGCCTAAGTTCTTTTAGGTCGGCCGCAAAGGGCAACTTACAACTAACAGGAGGTACCTATAGGTGTATCAGCGGAGCGAAACTCACTGGCGTAAAAGAGAGGCATATCAACGCCAGTCGCGATGCAGCAAGTCAATGCGGTGAACCGCAGAAGGAATATAATACGAATACCATGTAGACTGAGATTTGCGTCGAAAATAAGTTGACGGCGAATTTTCCGGCTCAGTTCACCGTCACATGCGAATCAACTTCGTTTTGGAATTAAACTGACCTTACACTGTGTTATTCCCCGCCCGTGCATAGTTTTGCCTTTTCCTACACCCATTGTGGTTACCGAAATCTCATCTTGGTCTGCGAGTATAGGTATAGAAGCGGCGGAATTAATGTATTCATACATGTAAAAAAATGTTTAGGTTTTGGTGGAAAACCCATTCTGCAGAAATTAAAGATCCTCTTCTATAATCGAGGTCAAAATCTGGCGGCTGTAGGAAGCCTTGATGCAATGTGACGCCTCAATTTCTGCTGCCCTGCATAAGAATAGGGAGATAGAAAACCGTTTCGGAGGCAACAGTTAAATGGAAAAAACACAAGTAGTAGCATTAATTCCGCCGCTCGGCTAATAACACAGTGTACACAGTTTTCCTACAATCTAAACCTACAATCTTTGGGTGGTTCTAAACGTTTTCTCCCTGACATACTTCCAGCGAGATAGGTTGCTGACATTTGGAACACTTGAAACTCAATCCTTTTGTATTATGCCTACAAATTTTTGGTTCTGTCAATAGGTACAGAATTACTATCTCGAAGTTGTCCTCGTGGCGCAGTGGTTAGCGCGTCGGACTCGTAATCTGAAGATTGCGGGTTCGAATCCCAGCTGGGACGCGAGATTTGCCGTGGCACTTGTGTGTGCATCCTCCCTCGGCGAGGCACGGTAAATGAAATTTGCCATGGCACTTGTGTGTGCATCCTCCTTCGGCGAGGCATGGTGAATTCGGTCGGAAAGACAGACTTAAGTGGCCAGTCTGTTAGTCCTTCGGATGGGACTTTAAGAAGGAGGTCCCGTGTGTAGCATCACACCGCGCACGTTAAAGAACACCTAGCTCCAGGTCCGAGACAGAGGCCTGGCAGGTTACATGAACACAGAAGCCACTTGGTATCACCCGCCGATACTCGACGTCGGTTCCTGCGGGTTGGCTGTGCCATAATACCGGCAGTATCGGCAGTTGTGACTGAGGTCTTGGGACCTGGAGCGGTGGGTGCTGTTGCGATTGCCCTCGGGAGTATGCCGGTACCTCGCCGGGACCCTTGATTGGGTGCCTGGAGCGGTGGGTGCTGGAGCAGCTACTCTCAGGTGACATTTGCCAGTACCTCGCCGGGACCATGGCTGACGACACAACAAAAAACATAAACGGTCGGACCACCAGCCTAAGGCTATCTGTCCATAAGACCCAAAGAAGAAGAAGAAGAAGAAGTTGTGGCTACGAGAATTGGGATCATGTCGTTTGGTGATAATCATCTGCTGCTGTTCGACTGCATTTGGCACACATCGTTGCCGTGGCGATCCAGAGAGCAGCTGACCTGCAAATTTGCCAATCCTTGTGAATTTGCAAGACATGCAGGAATTCCAAATTTGAGAGCAGCTGCTCTCTAGATCGCTACGGCAACGATGCGTGCGAAATTCAGTCGCACAGCAGTATATAGTTCATCATCACCAAACGACATGATCCCAAATAGCAACAACATAAATCAAAGTGGACAGAAGCAAAAATGTGTAGGCATCATACAAAATGATGGAGTTATACAAGTGTTCCAAATTTCAGCACCCAAGCTCTGCTGGAAGTATGTCAGGGAGAAAACTTTTTGAAACACCATCGTGAACATGAATAAATATAAGTAATGACATTAAATACATCACCTGCAAGGCAGCAAATTCCCGCCTCATACATGCGGGAAAATGGCGCAATGCATGGGAAACCTACTTTTACTGTCAGATTTGCTTGGTTGCCTACATCATGCATTGCAGGATTCAGATGCCGCAGAATCCCTCCCTTCGGTTGGGTTCAACTGTTGACTCTTGTGCTCTGCCCTTGTGATTGCTGCGAGAAATACGCACCTAATTCAGGACCACGACAACTTCCTTGTGGTTTTATAAAGAACATAAACCTGAAATACAGAGTGTATCCGATCAGGGGGATGGTCAAATCACTTCATCGAAGTCGGTGCGCAGTTGTTGAGCAGCGCAGATAATGCAATAACCAGTGGTCCTGTGCAAGGCATAATTGCGACAAAGGGCATTCCACTGATGATGTTTTGTTCACACTGAAAAAGGTGAAAGCAGCTCAATTGATATCGCTGCTACACGACATGTTCCCAAATTCTGTGCCGTCCTTTAAGAGCGCAGCCACCGGAAGCAGCAGGAAATAGCCGAACTGACGCCCCGCACTCATCGCTATAAGGTCAGGCACATCCGACCGGCACCAAAGCGACATGCCCCTTCTTGCTGTTTTGCCCTCTGAAAACTCCTGGATGTTTTTAAATTTGAGCTTGCCTGCGGATTATCTGGGTCTGTGTACCGCATCTTTTAGAGCTTGCAAGTTAATTTCCACTACAGCAGGTGGACTGATTTTTAAAATGGCCATAAAGATCCCGATGTGGTCATTCGGAAGAGCCAATTTCGGGAATGTTTTCTTGGGCCGAGGTTTTAAAGAAGCTTCAGGTGATTATATTGGAGAGTTTGGACAAATTCCACTCACTTTTGTTGAGAATAAACCAACTCGTGAATTCGGAGTCGTGAAATCACACGACAGCCAATTTGGGTCGTGAGCGCCAATACGTTCAATCCATCTTCCTTGCTTCAGTGATTTCGTGGCCTGTGAAATTATCTAAAATTTGGTGTCTTTGCGACAGAATTAACGTGCTCATATTTATTTTCTTGTTTAGTTATTACCTCGGAAACTTGTTTCTTTAATTTTGCACTCATATGCGCCAGATTGCAACAAAGCTTTACGGAGGTATCAGATTGTGACTCGGTAAAAAACGGGATCTTTAATTTCTGCGGCATGGAGTTATCTTTGTTCACATTTTTTCGTGAAACCATTTTGCATCACATTTTATTTTTACATATCTTCGATGCTCTTTACATATACCTACCGTCAGCAATTACTCATTCCGTCAATGATTTCGTTTGATAAGCTTGAGCTACCAAAAATTCGTACCTACCAAATGATTTCCATAAAGAGCAAGTGACGCTCAATGAAAACAAATTGCTATTGTTTGAAACAAGTTGTTGAAGCAGATTTCAACAAAGTCCTTTGAACTTGTGACACGTTAGCCATATTGATACGCTGAAGAAAAGAAAGGAAAAAATGGAGGCGACAAAATTTTAGAGCTATACCTAAGCTAAGACCTTGATGGCATGAAGTAACCTTGCAACTTAATGCGGCAACAGAGTTCACAGCGTGCGTTGGCGCAGCTGAGAAACAACAAATAAGCACGTGAATTTTTTGAAATTGTCAACCAATCAAAAGTTTCCCCTTTAAAATCAGAAGCTGCAATCGGCAATTAACGTTTTGATGTGTGTAGAGAGACTGCAGGGGCAAAATTCGGATTCGGAAAAACAGATCTGAAGTGATTCACCATCATCACTGCATTCGCAGTTAGGTACTTGCCTCGTCGCTCACATAAAATGGCCCCATGGCTGTGCGTGTTGCGACTCTAGCCAACTTGGGCAGGTCCTTCAATCTATACAGTGGGCAGTTTAACCGAAAGAGCAACATGTCAATGAAGTGGCTTGATCTCAGATGGTGTTGTCAATCATTCTCTGTCGTTGCCGCTCTGAGACAGAGCTGCACAGTTTTGATCACTTTCCACAGCGAAGCGTGAAAAGGATCCCAATGTCTCCCACATACCATGTCACCATTGCCCCTGGATTGCTTTACTCAAGAGGCTCAATTCATCCACATTTTCCTGTTCGCATAAGCTGTGAAAATTGCAGTGTTTTCGCATGCATTGAGACCATGCGACTTTTAGGAGACCATGTATGTTCAAACCAGTAAATTGCCATAGCAATCTGTTTCGGTTATGTTGTGGAATGGGCTACAACTATGCGAAACGGAAAGACAGCACACCGGTGATTGTACAGGGTGTTTCAAATGCATCTTACCAAGACATGATGCCCTTTCGTTTCGACCAGATGTTTGACCTTCCCAATATGCGCTCCCAGAAAGTTGCTCATGCAGTCGATTCAGAGAAATTTTGCGAGAAATGAGTACGACATAACGATTTGGGCTGAGTGTTGCCCAAAGTCTTTTCTGGATATTGCACCAATACATGTTGTATGGCGGGATGTTTTTTGATGCGTGTCTTTTTGACAACCCTGTATTAGAATGCGCTTTAAAGAAAATACAACACCGTTACAAAGAGGAAGTTATAAATACCGCGTAGATAGTGGGAGAAGAGGCACACGGAAGAGGGCTATAGGTAATATCTATGAGATAATTTGTCTTTTCACAGTCAGTTTTCCCTTTTGTTAATTAGAAATTCTCGTCTAAATTAGTCGCGATGTTATGCATGGGAAAGGGTGAAAAATGAACGAGCGCTGTTCTAAAGTACAGTCGAATGGAAATGTTTTCGACCTGTCTCGTTCTGAAAACTGATCCATAGGCTGTAAACTCGTGAGAGGGTAATTGCAGCTCTAACCTCAGTCCTGATTAACAGTTTGAGCCGCGATAGAAGCTTTTCTGTGCCTTTTTCAACACGATGCGACGAATTTCAAATGCAATTTCATTCAAACGAACTGGATGAATTTTTGCGAGCTTTGCGACGAAAAGTAGGAGCAGAATTTATATTCTCATGCATGGAAAAGTTGTGATTATTGAGAATTTAGCAAAATGTCCATGCTGCAGAAATTAAATATCTTATTTTATAACCGAGGTCAAAATCTGACCCTTAAGAATGTTTTGTTGTAATCTGACGCTTTATTTTCTACCACGTCCACAAGAGTAAAAAGGAAGAAGTTTCGTAGACACCAGTTAAATGGGAAAAACACATGTACGGACATTAATTCCGCCGCCACTACACTGTTCGGAAATGTTACTAAGAATTCGGAGCTCCTGCGAAATCCTCGCAATACGAGTATTCCATACGAAACACGTTTACACAGATTTCGTGAAAATAGAAGCCTTGGCGGGTCGGCAATGTCAAACCAAAAGAGAAAAGGGCCCTCTGACAATCGCAGTGTTCCGGAACAACTGCGATTGCAGAACTGCAAACCTTGATGGAACCAGGTTGAACAGTTGGTTCAATCTTCTGTTCAACCTCTGTTAAACAGTCGATTGAACTGTTTAAATTCAACTGTTTTGATATAGATTCTCTAGGTTAAATCCGTTTGAACTGTCGAACTGTTAACCAAAGCAATCACAGACATATACCTACTTTTTGGTTAAATCCTATTCTCGTTTATTTTTCTGTTTTGGTAACATTTGGAACAGGGGCAACAAACGGTAGACAACTGACGCAACTCCATTGTCTACAGGGTCCGACAAATTTCTTCGAACATAGGAAAAATTCAATAAGGCAAATTCACAGGGGACAATCCAATTCAACAGGGCTTGATGCAGTGTCACGTAAAACACAATGTCATAAATGTTTCACAGACCATGCATGCTGATTCTAAATGGCGCCTGAGTTAGTTGGAAACGAACTCCTATACCGCGGACAATAGGTGCAAGAGTGCACGCTCTTCTGCATCTCCCTCCCAAGGAACAAAATCTTATGGGAATCTTATAAAAAAAATCTTATAAGATTTACGCCATAAGATTTCATCTCATCAACTTCACCAACTATGATCACTCTCTG
>JASGXE010009116.1:0-17046 GCA_030068105.1 Sinentomon sp. SZTP_YWyxl
GATGTTGGTGATTCAAAACAAGGGGCGTAAATCTTTGCCCAAAAGCCAATGGCATACAAGGCCAAATGAATAGTCCTGTATTCAAAATAGAAAGAACCTGAAGAACTGCCGAGCACTCCCTAGCCCTAAAAATTGCACACTTGAAACCGGCACTGGACTTCTGCCTTTTCGTGCGGCAGGTTTGCGAGTGAAGTGAACGTTTTCGCCGGCAACGGCTTGAGGCCGCGTTCATGAGGCTGTCAAATCGAATAGGTTATCAGCGAATCCGATAAAAATGCCTGCCAAACCTGGCGTCAGTAAATGACGTGTGAAAGGTCAAAAATTGTTGTTTGAAAATGGCATCCCAGCTTGAGGTCAATGCTGGTGGATGCTACAATGCCAAATCAACATCAGAAAAGAAACTTTGCGCATCTTGGTATTGAAAATTTGTCGAGAACCTACAAGATCGATGTCAAAGTGTGCAAGGACTTGTGCAACAGACAAAAGCTCAGTGGAACTTGAACAGCATTCGTATTCTTCATGAGATGTTCTCGCGAGCAGACACGCCTAAAACGTTGTGTACATACATATCACATTGGTACCTTAATCAGTTGGAGTCTGAAGAGCCAAAGTGGATTGCCACTTGTTTAGTGTTTACTTCTGATCAGAGCTTGGCTGCGAATTTCAACTATAGCTGTTAATATTGACTTCCGATAAAACTGTTCGGTTTGTAAAATGATTCATTTGCGGGCTCTTCATTCATCAACCATCCTGTTAAAACAATCATACTCATAGAGTTAAAATATAGCTGGACAGATATTATCAAGTGTCACCGAAGTTTGACGTGGGCCTGTGCAACTTCAACGACGACAGCCTGAATAATGGTTTTGCTCGTCTGGAATTGCTCGTCCTTCATTATCTATATTTCCCACCCTCTCTCTCCCCCCACAGAAACACCATCACCGTCAACCTCACCTGGTTCTGGTTCGGCAATAGATGACGACTCAAAGCTGCTCTGCGTCACACCCGACTGCATCGAAGCAGGTATCCATTGTTCCTATTGCTTAATTTTCTGTATTCGAACCTTTTTTGATTGTTTTATACTCAACTGAAATTAGTTTTTGCCTCAGCGACAACGAAAATTCAATGTTTTGCCATCATTTCGCGAGTCGTTTCATTCAGACAAGCCGTGGCCGACAAAGATATCTATTTTCATCGGCGGTCGGGATTTCAACTCAAAACGACGGGCCTCTGTTTTTGTTTTCTTTCGCATTGTCACGCACAAGCTTTCAAGATATCTAAAATTGATTTAGTTCAGTTTTAGACATGCTTTATTCTTTGTGATGGCATTGATACAATTTGATTTATGCCTGCTTTTTCTATTATTTACGAATATAAAGGATAATATAAAAAGGGGTTTTGTAAATGTAAATACGGCAAGAAGTCTCCTCAGGAGTTTCCACGAAATCCTTTTAAACGTTCATTACCTACTGCTAGCAATGGTACCTGTTTACAACATCGAATCTCGCTCCACACAGTTGATATTTCCTTCCGAGGCTTAATCTCGCTCCACACAGTTGACATTTCCTTTCGAGGCTTATAAGCCTCGAAAGGAAATCACATCTACGAATAACATGCAAATGTCACATGTGATGTTGTGAGATTCGATGTTGTCGAAAAATCGGAAACAGTTTGGATAGTGAAAAGAATTTTCATATTTTCTTTTCTCTATAGCTGCACTTCTAATTCCAAGTTTGGATTTGACAACTGATCCTTGCGATGACTTCTTTCAATTCGCCTGTGGAGGTTGGATGAAGAAGACTGATTTGCCAGAGACCGACTCGAGATGGGGACAATTTGATATCGTCGGAGAGAGCCTTACCAAAGAGATAAGAAGTACGGTATACTCGTAAGCGGTTGGCACAACCGTGTGCCAACCGAATGATGCATAAAGAAATTCTTTATTGCTAGTTGACAATAGCAACAAAAACAAGTCGACTTGCTTTTTTCTGTTCTGACGGAAAGATGATGAAGCAAATCCAGAACCATGCTCAAAACGTCCTTTTATCTAGGTACCTGCTTCTGAATGAAAGAAAATCTCGCTACATTTTCTCGACCAGCAATCAGTTCATAGCTTGCTATACGTTTTCCTTCGCAAGGCCCCCATTTCCAATTTGAGACACGCGGAAGTTTGATCGTTGAATGTTGACTTGTTTCTTGCTGCAGTTTTCAAATTACACCTATCAAGTTTGGGCGGACTTCACTGGCTATAATTGTGCCTTTTTAGTTAGGAAGGTGGTTGATACTCACAACTGGATTGTATTGCATAGGTACATCCAACTGTACACATCGCATGGACACTGGTTTATAGGTATCGCGGGATAGGTTGTGCCAAACGGTAAATAAACAAATGCATTGAAGAGTTCGGTTTTCGAAAGCAAGGTCCAACTACGTAACGCCTTTGTTTTACGGAACGTCTTTGCGAAATGTGGCGCTTCACTATGTGTACGAGTTCAACCGAATCCAAAGATGCTCATCTGGCTCATTGCCGGTCTGAATACCTACGCGTACACACAATGCGAACGCGAAGCGGCATGAGCTTTCTTTGTCCCGGTGGGCAAGAGTATTTGAGGTCGAGGTTAGGCCACGTAGGTAGAGCACTTCACATGCCTTATTATCGCCACACCTTGCCCCTGACCTGAACTCCTCTTTTTCCGTTTCCCGGTCCAGAGAAATCACAAGATGCATGGGAATTGCTCTCGTGAGATCGGACAAGGCAATTGTAAAGATTGAACTTAGTTAAATTACGCCATATTTCAGATATCCTTCAAGAAAATAAAACAATAGATGAGCCATATACTTTGCAGTTGGCCAAGGATTTCTACAACGACTGCATGGATTTAGGTTGGTTTTTTTCCATTTTCTGTGGATCTGAAATTCCCTCGAAGGTGTTGTTGCAGTATTCCATGTTCTTTTCCCTTCCCATAGAGCCATGAAAAATTTACCTGTGAAATCTAACCATAAACATTGCGGCAAATTTTTTTCAATTTATATTTTGCTGTCGTTTTCCCTCATGTGGATTTGCCAAAAAGGATTCCATATGGAGTACATTACTGACTGACATAATTAGTGACGATGGACGATGGTTGGGAAGGTAGTCACTCGGCACTCCAGAGTAAGGTAGTGACCGTAAATTACTCAATTATACGTAAAGAGGGTCTCCCGTAAATCAACAACCGAAATTTCAGAATAGATTCCCCAGGACCGTATAAATCGAACTTAATCAGTGGAAAAAAGTGATCCGACCCTCCATTACTGAGTTATTCCCCCAAAACCCCCCAAAATGGACCCTTTTAGGGTATTCATGGGAGAGGTAAGATTTCACCGTAGAACTGCCAACAAACTTTTCAGGACAGGTCTATGTAACAAGGAAAACGAAAAAGTTCAGTGACGAAAATCCGTCCGAGCCTCCAATTCCATGCAGTGCCCTCCCCGCAACAATTCAAAAAAGCCCAATTTGGGGTAGTTTTGGGGACTGAGATATGGAGATTGGGAGTCGTCGCACAAAAGCCATTTTTAAAGGCAGATTCCCAAAGGCAAAAGGAATAAAAAAGAATAAAAAAATTTCAGTTGAAAAAAGTTCCACAATTCTCCATTTCCACGCAGTAGCCACTAAAAGCTATAAGCTACAAACCGCTAAAAGCTTGTAAACCGCTAAAAAACTTCTCGTTCTCAGGGTTTTACGAGTGTTACCATGGTTATGTTGTGAGTTATCATGGTAGCACTCGCAACCCCCTGAGAACGCGAAGCCTTTTAACCGTTTTTGAGTGGCTATACTGCGTTGAAATAGAGAGTCGTTGGACTTTTTTCAACGGAACATTTTTTATTCCGTGTACCTTTGGGAATCTGCCTGCGAAATCTGGCTTTTATGTGACGACCCCCAATCTCCATATCTGAGTTTCCCCAAAACAACCACAAATTGGGCTTTTTTGGATTTTTTGGAAGGCGCTGCGTGGAATTGGAGGTTCGGACGGGTTTTTGTCACTGACCATTTTTAGTTTTCCTTATTATTCTGCATGGTGTTCTGCAGTTTTTTCCAAATTCGGTTGTTTTTTTCGTTTGCTCCAATTCAGTTTAAGAACGTGAGGCACTGGTTCAGCAATGCAGGCGACCGAAAAAGAAAGACTTGTAGAATGCAAGCGAAAGTGAATAATGGAGTTTATTTCTGAGCGTGAAGAAGAGACTGGCCACAAGAAATATCTCGTGGTCATCCATGCGATCAATTGTTTGTGATGATATACGAATCTCACCAAGTGTCGGGAAGATGAAATAAGACGAAAAGTAGCGAATAATCGCTCAACTTTTTCATTTCAATCGGAACAGTATTTCCAAGCTGGGAATACCCATCAATATGAAGGCCCCTGTTTTCCAATTTTCAAGTTTTCTCCATCTGAAAATCCGTCAGCCTTCCCTCGTTTTGCCAGATGGTGGATTGTTTAGTATTTCATGTTCAGTTCATACATATATGGAGAGCATTGAAAAGAGAATTGCGTGTCTGTTATTGCGACCATCATATTAGCAACAGTGGTCATCAACCTGTTCTGACATTCTCTGTACGAGAACTCATGATAAGCATGCAAAAATGTGAGAAAATGGAGAATGGCGAGCAATTACAATAGGGCAGGTCTAAACGGAGATATAGGCCTACGTACGAATATTTTTGAGAAATGAAATCTTAGATCGAGTGAACGTGAGCATTTTTTTCATGTAAACGCATTATAATTCGTTGCAGATGAAATCGAGACGATGGGAACACAACCAATAGTCGACTTGATAAAATCGGAATTTGGTGGTTGGCCAATCATAACGGAGGATTGGACTTCTACGAATTTCGATTGGCAACAAATGATAGCCGAGTTCAAGAAACGTTTCGATTCTGATTGGATAATAGCGATGGGAGTTTCGATGGACAACAGAAACACCTCCAGAAATGTCATATATGTTGGTTTGAACTTCATGATTTAGCAACCTTTAGATATAGTCCCTTTATGAAAGAACCCAGCACTCCACCAGTCGTTTTAAGCATGCTTCGTTGGGGTGAACCTTTCATAAGCAAAAACGGATCCGGTGCCGTCGTCTTTGTTTTGATATGGTGGAAAACTTGTCAACATGTCCACGAACTAGATGAGTTACTTACCTGCTGTATACGGCAAACAAAACCACACGGAGAAATAATGGGAGGGAGGGAGGGACGACCCCCCGAAACGCGCAAAAATTCGTACACATTTCGCAATTCGCCGTATAGAAGACTCTGCAACGCCTTGCCTGCAGTTTGTTGTGCGTTTTCCTTCTCCTTTTCTCGCTGTGTTCCCTCGTAAGCCTGATTTGGGTGCCCTGCTCGTCCTGATAAATTTTTCTGAAGTCGCTTTCTTCACTTCTTCACCATTTCGAATACCTAACAGATTACTCGTCATGCGCGTAGCGGATAAGGATCCGTAAAACGAAGCCACACATTTTCAAAAGGAACCCGCTTCTTAGAGGATGACACAACGTCTCTGGTTATCTAAGACTTTAATTAACGATTTTTTATTCACGCTGGAAAGTTATGCACGAGTACCTACACGATGTGTTCCCCATTCTCCAACCGTTCATTCCTCATTTTTTCGCAGCCTTGGGAGCACATTTCCTAGTATGAATCAACGTGTTCTGATAAGAAGGAAACTGTAGTCATATCCAATATCTATTTGTGCGAAAAACATGGGACACCCGGAACGTTCTACTTCTTCTGGGTAATTGCCCCCAAAATTGTTGTAATCACCAAATCATTAATCCATAGAGTGCATGTGGACTAAAAGTTTGACATGTTTGCGATTAAAAGCGATGGACAGGGAGCAATCCCTAAAATAGGACAAATAATTAAAATGCCGTTCTATTGCAAATTTTCACCCCATTTACTTACAGCTTGACCAAGCGGGCTTTGGTCTTCCGAGGTCAATGCTGGTGAAAATCGAAAATTTTCCAGCCATTCTTGCCGCCTACAAGTACTACATAGCAAATGCCAGCATGGCATTGGCAGAGGACATGGGATTGAAGCAGCCTGCAAATGTAACGGCACTGCACAAAGACATTGACGACTTGGTGGACTTCGAAATTTCATTGGCAAAGGTTTGAATAAGACAATTATTGAGAACCCATGTGAGCTTTCAAGATGCTCTGTTTTTATCAGCTTTGGATACCAGTTAATTCTAAATTTAAAGAATCTCTCGTTATGGTGGAATACTTTTTTTAGTCAAATGGCAGTCCGAAAAAATTCTGGAGTTTGATTTTTCCAGGCCGTCGTTTGCTGTTGGAGATTTGCCATTTCGGATCAGATCACTCGGTTGATGTCTTTGAAAATGCCAGCAATTATTTTTTCTTAGTAACATTTTGTCTTGTCATGAATCTCTCGAAAATTGTCATGCGAGATCCAACATTCAAACTGGTGAATCTGTCATTTTTGCATCGCAATTTCGAAATGTATCATTACCTATAATTGAAAGACTTTGTATATTGTCCTTTTGCGAGACTCATGTTCAAGACTTTGCAAGACTCATCTTATTTAATAAAACCCAATTCATTTCTTAATTTTATTCATTGTATACTGAGTTCCTAAAATCAAGAAAACTGGTTCAAAAAGTTCTTTGGTAAGCCCAGTAGAGCCAGCCTTCTTCATCAAGTGCAAGAAGAACAGTTTCGTTTTGACGCCAGCTGCTTCGGCTTCTACTTTCTGCAACTGACTTTTTCATGCGGGTTTTTAAAAGATTTATTTTGCTGTTTATGGGGTTTACACATCCATGTTGGAAATCGATGCCGGATAATTGCACATGTCTAATCGATTCCAAGAAAAAGGGCCCTCTTTAACAACTTTCTCTTTAACAACTTTGATCCAAATTAAACTGGCCCTGATTAACTGCAAACAATTGACGAAGTAAATTGCAGTTGGACACACAAGCGACCTGAATTGAGGCTTGAAATACGAACTTCATCCGTGACATTACCTGAAAATGAAAATTTAAAATTGCAATAACAGCGAATAGCATACACATTGGGAGGGAAACTTCAAATATCCACGAAGCATCAAACCCATGGATCGATTTCAAGAAATATCTCGATAATCGTGGCAGATATGCTGAGGTAAAACCGCAGAAAGCAAATGCTTCGCGGCCTCATCTCTCGTCTGTCATCTCTCTTCTACTTCTCCTTTTATATCCTCCTCCCTCTCCTCCTCTTACCTCTCTATAGATAACTTCTCCTCCAGAAGATCGACGCAATACCAGTGCAATGTACAATGAGTACAAGCTGAATGAGCTGACAAATCTTACATATCCGAATGTCAGCAATGAATATGCCAAATTCAACTGGAGACGTTATTTTGCAAACGTTTTTAACGTTGTTCAGTCGGATGTTAACATTGCGGGTGATGAAAGGACGGTTGTTCAGGAACCAGAATATTTCCGGAATTTGAGCTTAGTCATTGACAGGACGCCACTCAGAACAATCTGTAAGTTACCATTCCATGGAAGTTTTGTTTTATTTAGGACGACCCCAATAAAAATATTACCATTAAAAATTAAGTAAATATTACCAGTAAACAAGAGATCACCATAGGTGGGATGGAAACTTGGAGAACTGGATGCAGAAAGAAACTCACTTGACGATTTGTTCTCCAATTTTGAAGAGCGGAGCTGACGTTTCGGAGGCATCCCGCTCTCCGTTGACGAAGCCAACTCTTTGGCTCGTTGGCTTCGTCAACGGAGAGCGGGATGCCTCCGAAACGTCAGCTCCGCTGTTCAAAATTGGAGAACAAATCGTCAAGTGAGTTTCTTTCTATTACCAGTAAACATTACCACAATAAAAATATTGGACAAACATTGGTCGGCTTTCGTCGCAAACACAACATGGGACGGCCCCATAGTCAGCTTTTGCACAGGAAAGTGACTTTTCGCGAGTGATTTGTCGAAAATGACTGGCCACCATGTCGAAATATCACGAGACGTAGCGTCCAAGCGAAAGTCGCGAATGTGTAGGCATGACTTTATCAATGAGCGAAAACGGCAGACGAATGAATTTCTGCTGTTAAACGAAGGCTCCTTTGTTTGCTTACTTCCGCCAAAAACGACGGTCAAACGTATAACGAGGAAATGTTTTGCGCTTTTGTGAGAAATGTCGTCGACCGTTGCGGTCCGATTTCATCAGTTGTTTGCAGGTGTTCTGTTGAGTTTCGTTTGGTGTGTTCCAAGACCTTCTTACCTGATGCCTAAAATGAAATTAAAATATTCCACACAATATGCGGTTGAATTTTTACGGACAACTCATGCGTTCCTTTCTTTTTTCTTTCTTACTTTTAGCAAATTACCTCCACTGGCATGTTGTGTTTGCAATTGCTGATTTGACGAACAAGAGGATGAGGGACATCGATTTTGATTTCTACAAAGTTTTAACAGGAGTTGAAACACCAGAACCGAGGTTAATCTCCGGCCACTATTTACACGTAATTGTAGGCCATGATGTTTTGCCCATCACTGAAATTGCCAAAATCCGTCCACATTTGGCAAAAATTTGGCAATGTTAGAATATGATGTTTATGGTGGTTGATTCGAGGTATGCCTCCAGGAATTGTTTGCGACACAGGTTGTTCATTTCTTTAGCCTTTAGCTGGGTGCGGGGCAATTTTCACTGGTATCCTCAAAATTAAAAAAAATATATATATTCTTCGTCTTTTGCCAATCTTTTTGCAACATTCCAAAGATGTTCTCTCTGTCGTTTCAGACAAAAAATAGATAAATTCTTAAATTTGTTCATTGGACCTTTGAAAAAGGTCCCCGTTTCGCTGAGCGAAATCTGAAAATATAAAATCTGAATAACTCATTATACACATGCATATTGCAGGTGGAAGGTATGCTCAAAGTCGGCCAACAATAAGCTCGGGATGTCGATCTCCAAAAGATATGTCAGCGAATATTTCAATTCTAAAGCCAAAGAAGAGGTATGCTAGACTCCTCTGAACTTTATTGCAATTTGTTTATTTCGCACCTGTTATAGTTGTTATCATATGCCTAATTATTTCTTTCGTCTCGGTCATGTCATCGTGCAGTATGCATTTCCTTAGACAGATTGTGCATTTTTGTCGGTTATTCGGCGTAGTAGACGTATCTCCATATCGATTGTCCAATGTGTGTCGCTTTTGTCCGCGACGGAAACATTTCGAATTTTTGCGACATCTGACAATTGTGACGTCGGACAATCATGACAATTGGCATAGGGCTATCAGTATCTGCAGGACATGCAATTACATTTACTTCTTTTCGTTCATTTTGAACCACTCCATTGCCAATTTGAAAGCGCAAGAAGCCCTTAATTCCAAACACTGTTGCAAGTGAACAGAAGCATGAAAGTGCTCTGAATCACTTGCAACAGAAAGAAAAGAAAGAAAATCCAAACATCGGAATGAATTCCAGTTTGCGCACAAAATTTAATTATGCAACTGTGCTTTCTATTACGTAACAAAACAATATACCCTTTGAAACATGTTTGATATGCAAGGGGGATCGTTCAAAAACTGAGACCGGTGTGCCTGACTTGGAGGAAATTTTGTTTGCGATGCTTGCTAGGACGTCTGAAGTTCTGTTTCCGTTTCATTTTATAATTCTCTGGTGAGAGGATCCGCACGTTCCCCAGAATCGACGACCAATTGCGACGTCGGACATTCGAGATGGCTAAAAAACGATACCTGCGCTTGTTCGATGGGAAATCGCGACCAGACCACTGAGATTAAATCCAATGCGAGCCTTCAACTGGTGACGACATCAAATCATTTTCACAACTGTGGGTACAAAATTTTGTTTAGTGCCAACATATTTTTTTAAATTTCTTTTTTCGAGCCCAATCTCTGAGCATTATAATTAGTTTTGAATTCGTCGTATTTTGTTTCTGATTTGTGAACCAGCATGGATACATCGAAGCGCCGAGGTTGCTGGAGGAAGGTGCAAAACCATGGTGAAAACAGATCGAGTGAAAATTAATTCCTGTCTTTGTGGGAAAAATAATTCCATATTGGGAATTAAAATAATTCCATAATGGGAATTATTCGATTGTGATTGATGAAAGATAATCGGATTTTTAACTGGATACTCATTGTCTTTTGCTCAACTGGCCGCATAATTCCAATTGACCTATAAATTTTGGAGAGATGAACTTTACGAGAAAATCTCCATGTGTATTCAAATCAGTTATCATTCCATTGCACCCTGTTTCGTATTTATAGGCTATGACAATGACCAGAGAAATACAGAAGGCATTTTCACACCTGCTCCACGAGACAACTTGGATGGACAGCAAGACAAAATCAATAGCAGCAGAGAAATCGAAGCACATGAGAACAAGCATTGCCTTCCCCGATTGGTTACCATCCAACGAATCAGCACTTGAAGAGCATTACAAGGGGGTATGTGAGTGTTCAACCGATATATAGTTCACTTAGTTTTTTCCCCCGTACAGTCCGCGAATGGAATGCCCTTACCTCGGCCCCACTTTTTGCGTGCTTTCCGTAGATTTTATCTCTCTCTGGTGGTCTTGGTATATCCGTTGAAATTGGTTGCAGGTCAGACGTCTTCTTCGTATATTGTTTCCTAATTTGCTGTTTCTCTTTGTTATTGCGGACGTTCTACTTCATTGTAGAGATTGATGACTTACGAGTAATATAGGTAATATATGATGATGATATCATTCATTGGGAAAAAAATAGACCTCTCCATGCAAAATACGGTAACAGATTGAAATGCTACTGCAACTGTCCGATGAGGATCACACCATGAATGATCATCAAAAGAGTGATAACAAAAATAACAGAGTAATAAAAAAGAGTGAAAACAAAAATATTTTCCAATTCTGTTCCCTTGTTGCAAAACTCGTAAATCCATTTTCTCGCATTACAAGCACTTCCTTTACCACAAATGACTTTAAAAAAGGGTTACATGGTGTTCGAAAGGCAACGTTTCCCGGGTATAGTTTTTCCCAATTTTTCCCTCGAGAGAATTTGAACATTTTCAAGTTTCGCGATCACAAAATAAAAAAAATCAAAATCACTAAATCACTAAACTTCGACTCACCTAAACGGTAACGTTGCGATCGACTTTCGTCTCGCGACTTCGCGTCGACCTTTTCCCCGACTGTGTTTCAACTTCCCTCCATAGCACGTCATGAAGCAAAACTGCTGATCTATACCAAACACGACTGCTTCGATCTTTCTGATAACATCGTTGGTGATGTTGCAGGAGTCAATTTTATTGTGCCTGTTCTCGTGATTCTCTGGAAAACTTGCTTTGACCAGTTTCAAGAATGCATCATTTTGAGCTGGAATGATTACAGCTTATTTTCTTCGACTTTCCAGTTTTGTGCCGTTTTGAAGTTCTGAAAAGAATCTGATCGAAATTGCGCGATGCGTTTCTGTTGTGTTTTTGACACCTCTTTCTGCTGTGCGATGACATTTCAATTTGTCAACTCAACGTCCGGCGGTTTAAATAAACGCTATGCCAATATGTTCGAATGTGAGGTTATGCACAGCGAATCGTATACGAATATAACTATTCGTACCAGATTAAAGCAACTCCATAGTACTCCGCTATCCATGCATATTTTTTTCTCAGCTAGAAGTCAACGCAACGTATCACTATCAGAATGTTCTGGAGATCACACAGTGGATTCTGAGGGACAGTTTGAAGGAATTGAGGAAAAAGCCGGACATGGATGAGTAAGTTCGTTCCACAGAATCAATATGCCGTTTGACACCTTTCTCAATGGCCTTCGTTTTAGAACTAAACACTTTCATTTTTTGAAAGCGTTTTTCAGCAAGATAATGAAATGGGCGCCCGATTACAAAACAGCCTCATCAACAAGTGAATATGACTTGGGGAATGGATGAGGCACGAGGTGTGGGGGCAAAATTTTCTGCAACTTAAATGAAACCTAACAAAAATAAGCGAGGAAGGCAAAAAGCCAGTGTGCAAGTTTATCACTACAATCACGACTTCATTTCAAAACGCGTCTGTCGTGACTTTCCTGATACCACCTGATACCTCATCCGTAGCCTCCGCCTCATCGCACAAAGAAGATGCAGGAAAGCTTCCATTTCATTTTGCAGATTGCGCAGGGGATGGCGAGCATGTGAGGCGGTCATGTGAGGCCAGAGAAACTGTCCATGCCGCAAGAATACTCACGGCGGATTGTATTTTATGTATTGTATATGTATTTTACAACAAAGTGCAAGGTTTTGGAAACAGTCCTTCCAACATTTGGAAATGATAAAAAAAGAAACCCAATGTGAATGGACAACGTGCGCGTTAAATAGTTAGATATAATGCGAAGGTACGAGTTGTGGGGGGTTCGAAGCAGGCAGTACAAAAAGGTGTCGCCCAATGTCTGTGATAATTTTCACATTGAAAAGAAAGAAGTTGAAGTGCCTGAACTTTTTCTTTTCTACTTTCAGGTGGATTTCTGATCCGACTGTCGTAAACGCCTTTTATTCACCAAATCACAACTCCATAAGTAAGTAGAATAGCCCATTCGCCCATTATCGCCGTTTGGGAAATTACCCAGCCCCGTGCTTTAAATTTCCGACAAAAATCTCCTATGGCCCGTCAATTACTGAAAACGTGTATATTCTGTGTTGTTCCTGTGAATAGCAATGTTTATTATTTTCCTTGTTGGGATTTTCGGCCATTCATTTTTTGCAACAATGATTCCTAACAATTATTTGGCTATGATTTCTGACATCTGACGAATTTGACAAAAAAAGCATTTTGAAAGCGCGGTGAACTCTAGACTTTGCTTTATTTTTAGAATTATACTTTTTGAGAACTTCAGATAAAAAAAAAACAAGAAGAAACCGCAAATTACGTACACGATCCTGGCCAAGTCGTACTCCAGGTCTATACACGGGTCTTCGGAACTCTACCCGTTGAAAACCAATCCAGTTTCTGATTTTGTAGTTCGTAGCTTAAAACGAAACATCCCCCAAAAGAACGGCTGGAACATTTCGCTGTTTGAAATGCATCAGGCCCATTCGCTTCGTGGCCGATCGGTCGTATTCGTTTTTAACGGAACAGGCCAAGATTTACTTTCGCTCGTGTAAGCATGCACGTAGTCATGTGTGGAGATTACCCGTTGCTTGTAGCCCCACTGGAAGCAAGCAGTATAGATTAGTGACTAGCAACGGGCGAACGCCTAACAGTTGGTTGGCAACAGGCGGTGAGGGCAGGGCTTTGGTCAGATTTGGGTAGCAGAAAATGACAAGAAAACGCAACGCACGAACCATGTCCGCAAAATTGTCTCCACCAAATGTTCAACCGCTATTTAAGAAGTTTTGAAATGGGCGGGTTGACATTCTTGCTCATGGTCGAGTTAGCTCAAATTTTATCATGCGGTGCAAGCAAGAGTGAAAACTCGCCAAGTTCAATGAGAACTATGTAAAGTGAAAACTCGCCAAGTTCAACTCGCCAAGTTCAATGAGAACTATGTATGTACAGTACACTGAACAGGCCGGCTAGTACACAGTGGAAGTTGGTGGGTGTAGGCCACCAGATGGTGGCCAGAAAGTACTGCCAGGTCAAAAAATAAATAATTCGCGAAACAACGTACCAATACCGAATCACGTTTTAAAGCACAAAGCCAGGGTTCGTCACTGCAAATTCTCCGAATTGATCTTGCGCCAAAACCTTTACCCGTTGGCCTAAAGATTAGGGACTGCGAGTACCTGGAATTCGGTAACAATTCCAAAGAACTTGACCACATCTTGACAGTACTGAATTTGGCAAGTTTTGCTTGTGTTGGCCATTGATGTAGTCTGGTCGTAATTTAAGCTAATTCAACCTTAACCAAGCTGTCACACTGTTCTACCTGCCTAACACGCTTGATCTTGTCATATTTAGGCTGCTCTGGGAAGCGTAAGAGATCGCCCAGTTCAGTTTTGGTGAGGACAGATCTTCCAAGCAAAAACCCTTTTTTCTGTGAAGCCTTTTTCCAACGCATTTTACACCTGACTAACTCGAAAGCGTCGAGACCACTTTTGGGGCGACTAGGCCTTACTCTGGAAAATTTCATGGGTTTTGGGTATAAAGACCTCAAAAAGTTTGACCAAATTTTGTCACCGTTCCATCATTCTTCAATTGGGTTCCATTTAAAGATTGCGCTCTTTTTTGATGCCACGCGAAAGTGCACAAGAGTGATGAATGCCACGAACGTGTGTCAAGTTGGCTGGCCTAAGAGTGAAGTGATGGGATGAAATACATTGCAAACACCCAACACCAAATGCTTGTGCAGGTTTTATCGCGTGAGCATAGGTCCGTAACAGTTGAATATGGACATGATTGCATGAAGAAATCGGGCGCTTTTTGTCTCACTCTTCAGATTTTCTTCGGTCAATTTGGGTAATTTAGCAATCCTAAAATAGTTATTCTTTCCCTGAAGAGCACTGATGGGTGAAATGAAATATTTTTCCGCTTTTTTACAAGTGGACAAGCGTCGATAAGTGTTTTATGAATCGGGTTTTTCTCACCAGCGTTCTATGCGATCGCAATAAAAATGGAAAAGCGACTATATTGCGGGCATTTTCAACTTGAAACGGAAAAAAAATTTGAGACTCAATTAGTCTATGCTCGTATTTTGCTAACAGCAACTCACGCTCTTTGTTAATTTCAGCCTTTCCAGCTGGCATTCTCAGTCCTCCGTTCTTCTACAAGAATACGCCAGCGTGAGTTGTGTTAACTTCTCGACGAGAAGATGGTATTGGTTCCAAGTCGTTTCTAGTTGAAAGTGTGGTTTTAATGTCTTATTTTAAGCGCCCAATTGAAACAGTCGCATATTTTCTTCGGCTGTTGGCACGCAAATTCAATGAAGTTTGATTGGAAATTACTGCAGAAATGGAATCGGGCAGGTTAAAAAAGTTAGGAATCCTTATTCCCACATAAAACATGGTGTCCCAAAAACATTTCGCCTAAAATTCGTGGAGATGTTCCTGATGGGAAAACAAATCCCACATTTAGTTTGCAAATCCGCGTCGTTGGAACGCATCCAGAGTCGTGCAGCTCGCTTTGTTGTTGGAGACTGTCGAAGGAAAACAGCGTGTCCGCAATGATTTCTCAGCTTGGTTGGCCGACATTGGCTGCTATGAGAAAATGTTATCGGCCCTTGTGCCTATTTCCGAGTGCTTTGCGCGACCGGGGGTGGGGGGAACTGTTTCGAGTTTATTCACCCTCCCTCATTCTATGGCAGGCATGATCACCCTTTCAAGATAAGGCCTCTCTCCTTCAAAAAAGATGTTGGGAAATTTTCCTTCCTTTCGCGTGCAATCGCTGACTGGAATGTACTGCCTGCAACAGTGTTCTCCCAGCCATTGAGCATTCCAATTCTTAGGAGATTTTCCTGCCTGTCCAGCTCAGAGAGTTCTGAGCATGGATGAGATGAACAATAGCTTCTATTCATTAGTTCCTTAAGTCTATATGACCCAATGACTGACAATAATAAAATTTTAAGTCGTTTTGATAAATTATTTTTCAATTTCCTTCCTTGTGCATGTATGTGAACATTGTTGTGTATGTATGATAATGGGGAAACCCATAAACACAATTCAATTCAATTCAATTCAAAATCGAAATCACCCAGTAAAAATTTGCTCCGGGCTCTCATTTCCATGGAATCCCCCCGCAAAGTCCCCCAAAATGGGCCCATTTGAGGAGGTAAGATTTCATCGTAGAACCGTCAAATTTTCAGGACAGGTTTTACGGAATTAGAAAAACATTAAATGACAAAATAACCTCCGAGCCTCCATTTTCACTTAGCGCCCCCCCCAAAATCCAAGCAAACCAAATTTATGGTTGTCGTGGGATAACTGAGATATAAAGGTACAGGGTCGCTGCACAAAAGCCATTTGCGGAGACAGATTTTCAAAGGTAAGCTGTAAAAAGTGTTCAGTAAAAAAATGTGCTCTCCCATTTTCAGGCAATAGCCGCCCAAAACCGGTGAAAAGTCTCCTTTTTATGGTAAACATGGCAACCGTCGTAAACCCCCTGAAAAAAGACACTTTTCATCGGTTTTTAGGCGGTTATTGCGTGAAAATGGGGGGTTGGAGCACATTTTTTCACAGAACATTTTTTGTTCGCTTACGTTTGGAAATCTGTTTTCGAAACACGGTTTTGCGCAGCGACCCAGTATCTTCATATCCAGTTATCCCAAGCCAACCACAAATTGGGCTTTTTGGATTTTGGGAGGGGCACTGCGTGAAAATGGAGGCTCGGAGATTGTTTTGTCACTGAATATTTTGTTTTTCTTATTCCGTAAAACCTATTCTGAAACTTTGACGGTTCTACGATGAAATGTTACTTCCTCTATGATACCTCAAATGGGCCCGTTTTAAGGGACGTGGGGGGACATTCAATGGAAATGGGGGCCCGGAGAAAATTTTCGATGTGTTTTGCCATCAGGACATCTCCTGCACGAATTTTGGCGAAATGTTTTTGGGACACCCTGTGTTATACGAGTATGTGGGTAGGTCGAATCCAAGAAGAAAGGGTTTTATGCCATTTGAATGATTCCAAAATTACAAACCTTGCTCAAATTGTGAGAATGATAAAGGTTCCTCCTTCAATTTTGGAAATTTTACATAAAAGGTTTGCGGGACGCCGCGTAGATGTCCTCTACAATCACCGTTTTCTCTGCATGCTATTCGGTGGTGACACCCAATTCCGAGACCCGCACATGTTCTGTTGGATTGCGTTGGGTTAGGTTAGTACATTTAGTCATAAACTTGCTCAATATAACCTAACCACTTTACCTAACCCGACATGACATATCCCAATCTATCCTAATACGTACGGGTCCCTATAAATGGGTGTCAGATTGCCGTTTTCTGTGCATGTGTTCATAACCTGTTTAGTTTTTCTCTGAATTGATGTGATTGCTGTGGCTAAGTTATACTCGCAGCGCAATTCTACAGGGTGGTCGGAAAATGTAATTGAAAAATTTTTTATTTTACAA
>JASGXE010009117.1:0-16790 GCA_030068105.1 Sinentomon sp. SZTP_YWyxl
AATTTTCCGGGAAAATTGGGAAATTTCCACGAAAATTGGAAATTTCCTGGAAAAATCATGTGAATATTTCCTGCGTAAGTTGGGAAATTTACAGAACAAATCCAATATATTTTGCTGCTAGGTCAGCGGGATGGGAATATTCTGGGGGAACAGTGGCTTCGCCTGCGATAGCAGCCACTGATAATTAATGGTGCCAGTGACTGATAATACTCGCAGATACAAATATTATATTTATTTTACATACCTATTAATATTGTCACATATAAATACCTCGGTAGGTATTCACAATCATTGGAACCTGTGCATGATATGATTAAAAAGTGCATGCAAACATTTAACAGCCATTGGAGCACAGTTTTCAGCATAGTGTATGCAGCCTCAAAGCACAATTTTGCAACAGCTGCCCTGTCATGCAGGTGCCATCGTGAATTCACAGAAATGCAGGCTGGCGTCGTCCAATTTGAAATGAGTCAATTGTCAAATCAAGACCAGGCTGCGGAGTCAAAATAAAAACAGAAGTCATTTAACGTTTTTTTTTTTTTTTTTTTATTTTTTTAGAAATTTTTTCGCTTTTTTTTCGAAATTTTTCTTTTCGACCAGACATTGGTGTGACCTGCTGCTTTTTTGATGACTTGTTGCGTGTGCCGGTCCACAATTGGTTCACGGACGTTGTAGATGGTGGGAGCATGATAAATCCACCTGCCATTATTCGGTACTGTTACTTTTCCAAACACAGTGTTCGATGATAGATAAACAGAAGCATTCAAACAATTTCCAATTTTCGACACAACGCTTCAGAAATTGCCTGGGAAATTTCCCAAAATGGGAAAATCAAAAAAGCAGAGTCGAAAATTCCTCATTTTGGGAAATTTCCCGGGAATTTTCCCAATTTTCCCGGCAAAATTGGGAAATTTCCCGGGAAAATTCCGAATTTTCCCGGGAAAATTGGGAAATTTCCCGGGAAAATTGGGAAAATTCGGAATTTTCCCAATTTTCCCAAAATGGGAAATTCCCGGGAAATTTCCCGGGAAATTTCCCGGGAAATTTCCCAACTTGAATTTTCCCGGGAAATTTCAAACACTAGGTACGGGTAAGGACTCACGGGTACGGGTTGCAATTTGTAATTGGTTGTAAATTCTGGGCAGGTGTTTTGAAATTGCATTTTAAACGCGGCAACTTATTTGAACTCACTTTACCAGACCTAACCTGGTCTTTGCGTGACCCGAGGTCATCAATAAAGAAAGAATTTTGATCAAAAAAAATTCCTGGGCCACTTGGAAAAATTTTGGAATTGGTCGGATTCGAACCCGGGACCCCAAAACTTTATGTTGGGATGCAAGCACATCAATCCGACGTCTTAGACCACTCGGCCACAGCAGCAGCGACGCTGGGTGACGTTTTATCACTCCTATTTATGCACAACTTCTGAATATAGGCCAATTCCGCTGCGTTTCCATTCGTTCTCCCCTGAACCGTTTTCTCATTTAAAATAAAGCGTACGGGTTGGGTATGGGTGCTGGAGGGAGGAACGGGCTTGGGTAAATGGATAAAAAAATTTCTGGGGGACATAAAAAATTGCACCGGGACGCCCGAAAAAAAATACTTTTCAAAATAAACAACAATAAATACAAAAAAACGTGTCAATGACGCACATACATTTTTTGTGACTTGTGAGAGAAAAGCCAATTTCGATTCAACTTTCGTTCGATTTGGGTTTCGTTCGATCGAAGGCGCCTTTTTTTTTTTTGAAGAAATTTGACATTTTCCGTTTTTTGAAGCTGCTTGACACACTGTGTTGAATTTCACTTTCGGGACCATTTTTCTCATTCATATGCTGCCAAAAGTGCAAAGTTCATAGACTATTCTTTCGTGTTGATGCGTCTGTGCAAAGCACAGGGGCAGAGCTTCGACAAGTTTTCGCAAAAAACCACTAAAATGATTCGATTTTTTTTTGGTTTGCCCAGAACTTGAGGTCAGCGGCAGAAATTGGCGAGGCCCGTCCTCGCCTGTTAATGAAAATGTGCAGTCATTTATAAAAGTTTCCAAAATTTTGTGAACTTTGCGCGATCCGAGCGGAACGGCCGTTTTTTGAAATTTTACGAGAGGCGTACGCACACAATGTCCACCCAAATTTTTCCGCCCGATTTCATTCCCGCGCTTCACAAACAAACCTCATCGTCATTTTCATTGGTGCAATTCAACGGAATTGTCAGAGCTCTGCCCACAGTCTGCAATAAAATAGAAATAAAGCTGCGCAGAGATATGAGTCATTTTTGGTGACTTTGTCCTGAGTCCCGGCCAGCAGAAATGCATTGGAAAAATTTCTGCGGACCAAGCAGCCCTAGTGCACTACCAGCAGGTTACCAGCAGCCCTAATGCACTACCAGCAGCCCTAATGCACTACCAGCAGGTTACCAGCAGCCCTAATGCACTACCAGCAGGTTACCAGCAGCCCTAGTGCACTACCAGCAGGTTACCAGCAGCCCTAGTGCACTACCAGCAGGTTACCAGCAGCTCTAATGCACAGCCAGCAGGTTACAAGCAGCCCTAATGCACTACCAGCAGGTTACCAGCAGCCCTAGTGCACTACCAGCAGGTTACCAGCAGCCCTAATGCACCACCAGCAGCCCTAATGCACTACCAGCAGGTTACCAGCAGCCCTAATGCACTACCAGCAGGTTACCAGCAGCCCTGGTGCACTACCAGCAGGTTACCAGCAGCCCTATGCACTACCAGGAGGTTACCAGCAGCCCTATTGCACTGCCAGCAGGTCACCAGCAGCCGTGGTGCACTACCAGCAGGTTACCAGCAGCCCTAATGCACTACCAGCAGGTTACCAGCAGCCCTAATGCACTACCAGCAGCTAACCAGCAGTCCTAGTGCACTACCACCCAAGTAACACACAATATTGGCGCAACATTGCCCCAGCATTGGAGCAATCTTGGACCATCGCCCAGGCATCGTCAATCGTTGGGCAGCATTGCCCAATGTTGAGGGAAATTTGCCTGGCGATGTCCATGACAGGCAACATTGCCCAATGTTGAGGGAAATTTGCCTGGCAATGACCATGACAGGCAATATTGCCGAATGCTGCAGAAATGTTGCCGGGCAACTTTGTGTGACAATATCGCCCAAATGTTGTGACGACATTGCCCTCACAGTGAATAATTTGGGACATGGGAGCGGCGCCATTTTGTGTTTTGGGCTTGGCTCTTTGTTGTCTCGCACGGCGTTTCGGTGTGAGCTGGTGTGTCATCCCTGTTCAATTTTTTTCCAACTTCGAGAGCGTCTGCTCAGCTCTGACAGACAGTCGGTATCGGTATCAGATTCACGCTGTTCTACAGGTTTTCATGCCATAAAGGCAATCATCAATTGTGAACAGCAGAGGTTCATCATATACCAGGGAAGGGAGAGGAAAGGGATGGGAAGGAAACGCGACCGTCGGCTGCATTATCGAAAGGAGGGGTAAAGGGAAAAGGAGGGGAAAGGACCGCGAAGAGATCATCGGAATGTGGACGGGTCGCAAATCTGTCCGCCTCTTTCGCAGCTTTCGTTTCATTTGTCGTCATGCACTTCATTCATTCAATCTTCGGAATATTTTTCTTGGATTGGAACCTCTGACAATGCACATTGTGCACAAGTGCTGTTGTCCTGGATGAAGGATGCAGATATGGGTATGTATTTTTTTCTTTTATGACAAGAGGAAATTTTTGACTGCAAAGCAAACACACAAGCAAGCATCAACATGAATTTGCTATTTTTTCTCAGTTTCCCTTGTTGCACTCCCTTGTTGCATGGGCGTTATCGCTTTGGCAATAGGGGTCGCCACTTTATATGGCTCACTGAGATCCCAAGCAAACTCAATTTTCCCAATCGCAGCGGACCAAAACAGGGAAATTTTAAAAGAAGCACGACGAAAAAACATTCAAAACTGTAAGGGAGCTACCTAGGTACTTTGAAAAGTTTCATAGGAGATTCTCTTGTGAGACTCCAGGTTTTTTGTCAGCGGTACTGCAAACATTGATTCGATTTGAAAATCTTGAATCTTGCTGGATTTGATTCCAAAAGGTTCAGGTCTGTCCCATCACTTGCTTTCTCCTCTCGCACAGGTATCCTTGTTTCCATTTTCTGTTTTTCAAATTTGCCGTTGTGCTGCTCGATGTTGCAGTTAACAAATTTATTCAAGGTGTAGCGTTGTTGATCATTCTATGGGTTTTTCATGGTCAACAGGTGAGCGAAAACCAACAAGCACGTAAAAACACGCAAGACGCAATGAATTCGATGAGCACGCAGGTGTGCAACTTTAATTTCTTCTGCGTCGCAAATAAAATTCTGCACTTCTGCGTGCTCATCGAATTCATTGGGGACAAACCAAAATCGGACGCGGACCAATGGGAGATATGGCGGCTCGCAAAACAAGCGAATTTCGCGGAATTGCAGGTTAGGTTCGGTTGGGTTGAGTTAGGTTTGATTGGGTTAGGTTAGGTTGGGTTAGATTAGATTAGGGCAGTTTGGTTTGGGGGTTTAGATTCGAAATGCAGCCTCGGTTCTCAAATTCCGCGAATTCCGCATTTTAGAAGGACCACATTGTGTCTTGCGTGTTTTTACGTGCTTGTTGGTTTTCGATCACCTGTTGACCATGAATGGAATAGAATGGTCACCCATAGAATGGTCAACAACGCTACAATAGGTAGGTAGGTACCCTCGGTATCTCAATGAACTCATTCTGTTTTTGTCATCGATGTGTGAATAAATTCGTCATTTCATGAACTTTTGTCTTCACTTGATTTTCTGTAGGAACCAAAACGGTATGTAGGTACCTATATCGCTACCGATTTTACGATTTGAAAAGTTGGTGTCATTGAAGAAAATGTAATTCCCGGGGATTTGGGGAACTTTCTTGGAAACTTCTCAAAAGACAATTTCCTTGATATGCTATTCTTTGGCCATCATTGTGATGCATACAAGGCCCTATTTTTGTTGTTGCATTGTCTACATTTTGGACTAGACCATGTTTTTTACATTTCTTTCCTTTGTTCGCATGAAAAATTCTCAGGTAAACTTTATTCTAAGCTCCTACAATAGAGATGAGATATTCGTTAGGTAGGTACCGTATATTCCTAATGTTTAACAAAGCAAGAGTGTCGACTGCAACTAAATTCAAACATTGTTGGGAATATTACAGGAACTTAATCATCCAAAATTCCCTGAAACGTTGCTGTAATTCCTGCAAATTTTAGGCACTATCGTCTGCCAAAAACTACCTATGATTTAAATTTAGATATTAAATTTTAAATTTTTGTTGACCTACTAAAGAAAATATCCAAATTTAAACTTTACCTACCTAGGTGATTTTTGGCAGGTGCTAAAATTGCCAGGAATAACAGCAAAGTTTCAGGAATGGAGCATTCCCATGGCACGGCCCACAGGCTCCACAGGCTTTTATCTAATTATCCATCTGTGTCATTGGGCTGTAATCTGAAAAGAATTGAAAACGCGGTGAAGCTTTTTGCACGTAGTGAAATTGAAAGGAAGAGGGGAGGAGAAGGCTGATGGGAGAGTGAAAATTGTGACCAGGCCGCAGTGATCTCAAAACAAAAATCAAACATTCCTGGACCAATTTTGAACTGTAGGTAGTAGATACAGTGACTTTTCTGGTGGGTCCGTTGCTCCACCCCCTGCCACTGGCTAGGTCGATGGGCTGTGCACTAGGGCTGTGCGAATCGGCTTTCGAATCGAATCCCTGAGGTTCGAATCTCGAATCGAATCCGAATCAGTTGTCCAATTTCGAAGCGAATCGTAACGAATCGAATCCTTTTCTTCAAATCTCCTATCTCGATTCGAATCCCACCACATGTCTCGAATCTTTTCGAATTGAATCTGGCCGGATTCGGGATTTTCGAATCGAATCCTCGAATCGAATCACGATTCATGCAGTCCCACAGGACAGTAAACGTGAATTTTGTTGTAGGCATTGCTCAGTGACACTTGTAAGCACTGTTTGGTTCCATGTTGTGGCATGCCTACGGAACTGTGGATCAATTTGGAAATTTTGAAAGATTCGATATTCGATTCGAATATTTTTCGAATCATCGTAAAATACCGATTCGAATCATTTCGAATCGAATCCTTTACCTCGAATCTCGAATCCTGGTTCGTATCTTGCGCTTGCCATATTTTTCGAATCTCATCTTTTCGAATCGAATCTGGCAAGAGTTGCAATTTTCGAATCGAATCCTCGAATCGAATCAAGATTCGCCCAGCCCTACTGTGCACTCTAATTTCAGCCAGAGGTTTCCTTGCATTCTTTTTTGACATTACCTACTGATAATAGGTAGGTAGGTACTTTTTCCTGCCGTATACACCTGTAGCCTGGTTCTTGCATTCCGATACCTAAGTCATGATTCCACGTGGGGATTGTTCTATGAGGAGGAAGCACCGTGTAATTCTAAGGTTTTGATGAAAAGTCAGGGAAATGAATTCTTTAGGTTTTTTGGTGTGGGGAATGCTATTATTTCATGATCCTAATCTTTCTCTTTCTAGGGAAGTTTTTTAATTGTAGCATTGCTTCTCAGACATGAATTATTTCCTATTCCAAATTTGTGCATCTATCCATATTGTTGTAGAGCACCAACAACAGAATAATTGAATCAAAAATTTGGACGACAACCGGATGTCGACAGCAGTGACCGATCAGGAATTCGATGTGACTCCGAAAAACAAGTCGAAAGTGAAGTGGGTGTTTTCAGTCAAAAAGCAGGTGAGTGGTGTCAGGATGGAAACAATAGGCCAAGGTACTCAACGTTTGTAATTCATGATGACCTTTTGTGATGTGATGCACATGTATTCGTCCCTGTGCGTCATGTTTAGACTCGTAGAAACCCGAGCGGATGTGCAAGTGCTTACAGAAAATGGCCCCATGTTCTTTTTTGATGCTAAATTTTTTTTTCACAGAAACATTTGAACCACAAAAATTTGCAGGTACAAGTATGTCGTGAAGAGAGAGACAGCATATTTCACAGAGAGAAATATTTCGTACAGGTGTTTGTGGCCACATGGGAAAATTAAAAGGGACAAGTAATTGGGTTCAAGATTGCATCATGGGAAGGTATTACCTATATAGGGTATATATTACATCCAGTTTAGGAGCGGGGTGTCCAAAGGGTCAACTTTCTCCAATGTTACATCTCCCATGGAATTGGATTTTCACCGATGCACATTTTTGCATGCCTGCAGATACAGGTAACTCCGCAAACATGACTGGAAAACAGAACAAACAAAACAAACATGCATGTCAGTCAATCTGTTCCAAAGGAAGTGATTTAGTAATACTTTTATCTCATTTTTCCATTTTTTGTTTTTAGTTTTACCAACATGTTTACCCAATTTTGACAAAATATATCCGTAATCAACCCAGCTGACCCGACAGATCGGTACCTTGCTTTGTTACATTAAAGCCTGGTACAGCAAATGTAATTTGCCGAACAAAGTTTGCTGAAACATTTTTATCGGGAAGGTACACACATACCGAACAAACTTTGTCAAACTTTTTCATTTAGACAATATAAAGACTTTGTTTTCATATTGAAAAGAAAAAGTTTGCCAACAAAGTTTGTTGCGTGTAGGTGAGAAAAATGTTTCAGCAAACTTTGTTTGGCAAACTACCTATATTTCCTCGTCTGTGCCAGAAGATGTGATACATTTCCTGATGATTTTGTGTTGAATGGATTTCACAATTTTTCTTTTCTCATCTTTTTCCTAGGGTTGCTCACCTCTTCAAAGAGGGAGGCTCGAGTGCATTGAAGATTGTATTTGTACGAGGCTTAATCAAAAGGCTGAGTGCCTGTGGAATGCTGGGAAGAGATCTCCCACAATTGGGAGTGTGCAAGGCTATGAAGGGTAAGAATGTCAGGAGAGCCTGCAAGTTTCAAGCCTGCATTTTGCATCCAATAACATGTTTCCAGGGTTTTCTGTCAATTCCTTCTTGATCTTAAACATCAAACTTTTAATGTTTTTGGAGGTTTTGGTACCTGAATTTTCATCTGCATTTAAATTGGCCTCGAAACCACAGTTGCATTTGTCCTGTTTAATTTCCTTCCCAGGTTTGAATGGTATATCACCCCAGGTATTCAACCTGAAGAAATTTTGAGTGCTTCACACCAAAATTAGTGAAAATGGGAAATTTTGACTGTAACAGCACATCTCGAAATCTCCAATCAAGAAAAGGAAAGAAATTTGGTCAGAAAAAATTCAGAAAGAAAAAATTAAGTAGGTAGCAATTAACAAAATTAAAAATGGAGAGAATCCCGATGAAAAACAAATGAAACATGGCGATCAGGGAAACAAATCTTGGAAAGTCAGGGAATTTTTTGGCGCAACGAAGGAAAGTGAGGGAAGTTTGTGGGGGTTGGGAAGGAAAGTTGGAGAAATTTGTGGGTGCAGGGAAGGGAAATTCAGGTAATTTTGTTGCAGAGAAGGTAAAGTCGGCGAAATTTGGTAGCAGGGAAGAGGAAGTTGGGGGAATTTGGGAGCAGGGAAGAAAGTTGGGGAAATTTGGGAGCAGGGAAGGGAAACTGGCCGATTTTGGTCAAAGTTCAGGGAAAAGTCACTGGGAGTGAAATTGGTTTTTTGTTGCATGAAGCCAGTGACGAATCAATCTGATCTGATGCGCTATTTTTTCAATGTCATACTTTGCAAGAGGTAGGGTAGATGGGTAGGTTAGTAAGTAACATGACACCCTCTGTCGTCTTTCTGTGAGTGAGTAGGTAGGTATTTCTCTTCACACAATTGCATTTTCTGTTCTGGAGTTAAACAACATCAGGAGATGCAAACGTGACGTGGTGCTTCTCATGTTCTGAAACCAAAAAGGCACATGGTGTCCGTGCCAAACTGAAATTATTTCAAAATAAGCTGGTAGGTATTTGTCGAGAGTAGGGTTGCAAAAAGTCTGGAGCTCGGGAGAAATGCTTCCGGGACGGATAAGAGCCGACAGGGATCGAAATGGGCTGGTGATAAAAAAAAGCTTTTCGATTTTCGGATGGAAAGAAATGGGCTGGCGTGCAACAATGTTTTCGATTCATAACCGGGATCGAAATGGACTGGCGAGCAAAAAAATGTTTTTCGTCGAAAGTATGATCAGGCTCAAAAATCCGTGCTCCAGGGCTCCAAACGACTTTTTGCAACCCTGGTTGGGTGGTCGCCTTGCCTTGCCTGGCTAAACTACATTTTATAAGTAGGTATTACAGGCAGGTAGGTGCGACATTTTACACGTAGGTAGGTAGGTCGGTACATCATTTCATTCGTTCAACATTGTTTCCAATTCACAATCTTTCTCAGAGAATGGACAATGTTGCTGATCATTTTGCACACCTATGACATGATAAAATGCCTTGGTCAGAACAAATAACCAAATTTCACCCACACCAGTTCAGATAGAGTGGAAGTGTATTGGAAAGATTTCATGGAAGTTTTTCATGTCAGGCAGCCCCAAACGATGCATCTTTGCAACAGGAAGTGAATTATTTCCCCAATTAGGTGTAAACTAAATGAAGCTACCCTATGCATTGGCAACTTGACATATTGGGGAGCAGGGGGCCCACTTGGCTTGGCTCCAAATGGATGGTTGGGGTTGGGGGAATCCATCTCCAAACCCCCATGCCAGGGTTGCTTTCTCCTGGCACGTGCGTTGCGGCTTCATGCTCTCGGCATCCCCTTTGTGGCCTCATGCCAGAACATTCTGGCATTCACACTGCCGGAATTTGCTGTTCTTTTGGTAAAATGTTTGCCCCCAACAAAGAGTCAACATGACACCTCAGTTGGATGTACCAACCTTGTTGCTTCTCTCTGCAACTCACAATCGACGTTCTGCTGGCCACTTCTCACATGGTTGTTATTTTCTGATTTATTCTCCAGATGCTGCTCGCAAATAAGATGCGAATGTTACTGATTCAGGTCTTGTAGCTCACTCAAGGATGTAATCAAGAAAGTTATTGCAACGGTGCACGGCAGCATCGAGCAAATCAATGTGCTGAAAGAACTAAGTGATGAAATTGGAGATGTGGCTGCTGAAGATACCATGATTTTTATGGTTGATGTGGGCATGTGATGCGAAATTTATATGAATAAAAATTCCTTTTCAATTAATTGCACTCTTTTCAATGATTGCTTTAATTGCATCAGATAGTTGCAATAATTCTGACACTTGTATGCATCTGGATGTGTGTACTGCATGGAGTCACTGCTTGGGCAGATTTTTGACCAATGTCTGTGCAGCCACGTAGGTACCTATGTCGACAAATGTGTGGTTACCTGAGGTGGATTTTGGGATTTGTCAGCAAAATAGCCCAAAACATGGACAATAATTCCACCCAGATGAGTTGTAGTTCACCAGGTTCCATCTTGGGCGTGTGTTGATGAGCAGATTCTCCTGAGATTTGTGGTCGACTTTTTTTTGTAAATGATCAACAACGACCAGTGCAACAAACTGTCAAATACTTGAGGTCATGTGATAACACTGTTAATGCATTCTGGTACCTACCCACATTGTCATTCTTGTTGGCTCAGCAACAATCTTTGTCAGTCTATCGGCCGTATTCCCCATTGCAACTCACCCTCAAGTTCAACTCAATAGCCAATTCAACAGAGGGATGCATTTTTCCAACAATGCAACAGAAATAAGCGTTGCGCATAGAAATTAAATTTTCAAAACACAAATCTGTCCATTGAATTGGTTATTGGGTGGCACCTGAGGGTGAGTTGCAATGGGGAATACGACCGTATGTTCCTCACATTTGTTGCGCAAAGAGATTTAAAGTTGTCCGAAACATTTATGCCAACTTCGAGGCATCAACATTGCGATGTCTTCATGGACAACAACCGCATTGTACCAAAACACGTTCGTTCACCCTCCTTGTCGTTTTTTGTATTGAAAACATGGCAAAGCCCGTCAAGTCCAATTATTGTTCAAAAGCTTGGATAAGCTGAGAAGGTGAAGCAAAATGATTTTTCGTAGCAAAATGATGTAAGTTTGAGATTGCAGCTTTTTGCCAATGGACATTGGACTTCGACCTCATGGACAACAACTCGAAACAGCTTCACACTCCAGATCCTCCAGTTCTTGTAAACAGGGTGGAAGCATGTGTCATGTTATTTTCACTTTCAAATGGGTAAAAATGACAGGTGTTCTGCACCACCAACCTGAAGAACCCAAATTATGAAAAATCTCAATTAATAAAAAAATATGCAGTTTCACATTTGCTTCAACACACATCGATTCCAGTCCACTCATTTTGCATTGTGTCCTGTAAATGCTCCAGGAAAGCCATGCACGGTTGTTCCTTAGGTCTTACGGATTCAAAATGTAGAATAACGTTTCACAGCAGACACCTTCGGAGAGGGTTGTGCACCCACTCAATGAACAAACACATGGGACTCCAACTTCATTTTTGGGATCAATGTTGCTCAACATAGGTACCTAACTCCGTGTGTCCATGTGCATGTTTCTCAACCTGTTTGCAGCATTCTTGATTTATTGTCACGTGCCACATCAGTGAAATTATATTTCAAGGAGGATGGTAGGTACCATGTGTTTGTGGCGAAGACCCACCCGAGAGAAAAAAGTCATTCTGCATTTTCGACTCTAAATGGCCAAGGGAAGAACGGGGTATGGTTTTCACAAGGCATATACAGAAAGCCCTGTTCAAGTTGCGAGATAATAACCAATATTGCGCACAGCACCCATTGGCAAACGTGCCGAGATGTTGCCTGGGATTTTGAGGCAATGTTGCGGCAGTGTTTCCCAAACATCGCTTCAATCTTGTGGCAATGTCGCAGCAAGTTTGCCGACAGGTCACCTCGATATTGGGGCGATATTGCTCCTTCGGGTGGCAAATTTGCATCGATGTTGCATCAACGTTGCCCCAATATTGCAACGACATTGCCGGGGCAATATTGGCCAATATCGTACAATTGTTGCGGTGGCAATATTGGTCCAAGATTGGCGGCAACATTGCCCCGATCTCTGGGCATCCTACAGGCAATATTGCGCCAATATTGTGTGTTACTTGGGATGCGGCGGAGAATATTCATACTTCATTGCTCTGCACAGGAAAAATGTGTTTTTTTCTGCGAGAATTATCTTGAAAAGGGGAACCTGCGTTTGAAACAGGGGTATAACAGTCACCTGTTAACCTTGATGGTTGAGAAATATGTGTCCACTTTCGTAAATCTACAAATATCTGGAAATGAAAGAAAGTTATCCAAATTTGCACTTCGCCGTTGATGCGGACGCCCAATGGCAACATTGCGATTATATGTGACCATGACCACAAACGTATTGAGCCGGGAATTGAAAAAAAAATTAAAACCTCTTTCGACTCAACACGCACTACAAGGACAAATATATAACATTAATTGCGATTAGGTATTAAACAACCAAAACAAGTGCAAGCCAATAAACTTTCCTAAGATTTGGCCTTTCTCCAATTTTGCTAAATCTTTGGCCCGGTTTTGGCGAAACATTTTGGTCTGCTGTTACCTCAAAAAGTGACAAAGATCTCCAATTGACACAAATTACTTTCCCAGACAAAACAAATGCAGCAAGGACCACCTGACAACGGTACAACTCTCCTTCATCTGCTTCTGTTTTGGTTGCCATGGTGACGTGACAAGGTTGCCCAAAGTCCGATAAATCAAAGCTTTCGCGATTTCCAAGAGAAGTTGACCTTTATTCGTTCTGGATGGCAGAGCACACTTGCTGAGCACACACTTGTCTTCTGGCTCATTCGAAACAAAACGATAAAGACGTTTTGAGTAGACAAATGTGTATTTTCCCAGAATAATCTGAAATACATTATACCACCCTTGGTTTTTCCATTGGGATGGGATGGTATAAAGAGGTGCATGGCAAGTTTTCTCTGTCCCCGCGAGAAAGTGAAATAAAATCAGGGGAATCACAAATGATCGATTGTTCGCACCACGGTGATATCGGGAATATCCCGTCAGATTGGCAATAAAGCAAAAACACATCATCATTCTCTCTGACACCTCATTCATTCACGGAGAAGCTTGCCATGGATTGAATCGAAGTTTCAGCTTTATTCGCTGTCACATACAAGCGGTGCTCCTTTCAAGGTTTACCTTTGCTGTTCCCTTGAATGGAGAGGTCAGCAACAGTAGTTCTGACCAGCGCTATCAATATAAGAGTTTTGCATTCTCATTCCACTTGTGCAACACGAGCAAAACGGGTGAGGGGACCGCAAAACACCGCATATTGGGTCCAGAATTCGTGCTTGAAGTTGCCGCCCCCAGTGCTTAAATTGTAAAAATTTTATTGGCCCATTTCCCATTTTTTTTGCATTTTTAATTTCACGCAGGGTCTAAATTGAAGGGACTTCCACTTCCTAGGCGAAAAAGCTGGCTTCCATGGGATCCGGCCCACTATATCCTTCACCGTTTTTGCCCATCGTTATAGCGCAGTGTTTTCGCCGCTTGCTACAAATTTTTAGCATTTGTGCAATACCGCTTTTGATATATTGATCACGCAAAGTGGGGGGTCCAACTTCCGGTTTTTTTACTTCGCGAATTTAGACCCAAGATGGATGATTTGCCAAACTCTGATGTTGACGGCTCTGGTTCTGACAGTTGGTCGAATGGCGAGGACTTTTTTTTTCAAAGTCCATTTTTCCACGTGCGCGGAAGAGACGAACTTTTCGTGTCTTTGCGGCTCGGCTTGCGTATCTTTAGCGCATGGCGGGATCGATCCATGCGATTCAAATGCTGTCGATGATGTGCTTAACATTGTTTTCAATTATGGGAACAGCTCGCAAATTGTCCTTATTCCTCATCTTGCATTATGATTCTCTTGGCTTCTTTCTCAAGCATGCAAAAACATCGAATGCAAATTCGGAACAGAGCCAGGCGTGAATATTTTTTTTTGACAAACGCATGCCTAGATTTTTGCTTTCGACGATGACAAAAAGGGCTTGTAAAGTAGCCATAGAATAAAAAATATAATAGTTAAAAGTCGGCCAATAGGCTGGCAAGCATACTGGCTCAACTCCCGTGCCCTGTCACGCCTGCAGTGCCTGCGTTCCAGGCCTTGCCTGGCACTTTCACCTGAGCGAAGCATGCCTCGACCGCCGAAACGCGAGCCAGCAAGCCTGTTGTGCGACTTTACAATGCAAAAGGAAGACAGCGTCATCACCGCGCAAGTCTGCTGCCTGCAGTCAGTTTAGTGGGTCGGTAACCCGTTTAATGGGTTGTCCGTCTCATCATTGGTTGTCCAGTCTCTCCCACCTGTATTCCACAACTCTGGTAATTCCCCTGTTCTGCTATCGATTTATTTATCAGAAAAACATATGGATGAAAACCAGGTGATGGAGCGGTGTTGGAGGGCGCGTCGCTGGTCTGCTGCTGCAAAATCAGCAGAAGCAAATGCGAGCAGCGGCCGCAATCTTCAGGAGTGGGTCGGCGAAAATGAAACGGCATTGGAGGGTGAGCTCCCACAACCGCGTTCTCACCAAATTTCAGACGCCATTCGGCTTATTTCCGAAAATAGGGTTGGGCTGAAACATGGGAGCTGTGGGATCAGTGGAACCGTCCCACAGATCCAATATTTCAGCGCTTTTAGGTCGAAAAACGGGACCTATAGGACGGTATTATGCCCAGCTCCCAAAAAAGTGGCATGAAACATGGGACCGTCCCAAACCTGCATAGGACGATCATAGAACTATCATGGGACCATCATGGGACCCCAAGGGAATCCGTGGGACCACAATGGGACCCATTATAGACCCTCATGGAAATCCTATGATGATTCCATGGGGTCCCATTGTGGTCCCAAGGTGGTTCCATCGGGTCCCATGATATCATCGTGGTCCCGTGGATTCCAAAGGGGTCCCATGGTGGTACCACGGGGTCCATGTGATCCCATGATATCATCGTGGTCCCGTGGATTCCAAAGGGGTCCCATTGTGGTACCACGGGGTCCATGTGATCCCATGATATCATCGTGGTCCCGTGGATTCCAAAGGGGTCCCATGGTGGTACCACGGGGTCCATGTGATCCCATGATGTTCCAATTGTAGTTCCCTAATGGTTCCATCGGGTCCCGTGATGATCCCATCGTGGTCCCATGGTGGTCCCAAGGGGTCCCATCACTATGGGGTCCCATGGTGATCCCATGATATTCCCATGGGGTCCCGTATGGTGGTCCCATGGTAGTTCCATCGGATCCCATGATACCATGGGGTCACATGGTGATCCCGTGATGTTCCCGTGGGGTCTTGTGATGATCCCATGATGTTCGCATGGGGTCCCATATGGTGGTCCCAAGGTGGTTCCATCGGGTCCCATCAAGATCCCATCGTGGTCCCATGGTGGTCCGATGGATTCTCATGGGGGACCCATGGTGATCCCATAATGTTCCCATGGGTTCCCATATGGTGGTTCCATCGGGTACCACGGATACGGATTCCCATGGGGTCCCATGGTGGTAACATGGAGTCCATGTTTATCCCATGATGTTCCCATGGGGTGCCATGGCGATCCCATGATGTTCCCATGGTGATCGCATGATGGTTCCATTGGGTCGCATGATACCATGGGGTCACATGGTGATCCCATGATGTTCCCATGGGGTCCCGTGGTGATCCCATGATGTTCGCATGGCGTCCCATATGGTGGTCCCATGTTGGTTGAATCAGGTCCCATGATGATCCCATCGGGGTCCCATGGATTCCCATGGGGGACCCATGTTGATCCCATGATGTTCCCATGGGTTCCCATATGGTGGTCCCATGATGGTTCCATCGGGTACCACGGATTCCCATGGGGTCCCATGGTGGTAACTTGGGGTCCCATGGTGGTAACATGGGGACAACGGTTATCCCATGATGTTCCCATGGGGTGCCATGGTGATCCCATGATGTTCCCATGGTGGCCCCATGATGGTTCCATCGGGTCCCATGACGATCCCTCGGTGGTCCCATTGGTGGTACCATGGGGTCCCATGGTGATCCCATAATGTTCCCACGGTCGTTCCATCAGGCCCAATGATGATCCCATCGTGATCCCATTGGGTCCTATGGTGGTGTCATGGTGGTCACATGTTCTTTGATGATCTTTTGGGACGGTCTCATTTTCCCATTTTACATGACACTTTTTTGGGCAGGGTTTGGGATCGTCCCATAGGTTCTATATTTCAGCCCAAACAGGTGACAGAAATATGGGCCCAATGGGACGGATCCAGTGGTCCCATGATTAACCACACATCCGAAAATACACGAAGAAAAGGGCAGAAAAATCGACCTCCACAAACGGCAATCTCTTTTCCAGACCCACTTTTAACGATGGTGGACTTTTCTCCAATGACCTTCGCATTTCTAGCAAGCGATCATTCTATGGAAAACAAGTTCGTTGGTGATACGTCCGAGTCCCCTGAAAGGTCCGATTTTTGCTCCGCGCAGTTGCTTCATACGTACCCGCTTCCGCGGCTCCCAATAGGCCCTGTTAGGGCTCAATTTTTTTGATAAAGGCTGTACATGAACTGCATCACATCGTAGACAGGTAAGGAAATGTATACTTCGAAAGTATTCGATTCGAAGTTTGGTCCCAGCTATTCGATTCGTATTCGGAATTTTTCTGGAGCCGTTATTCGGTATTCGATTCGAGGCAAAAAACCACTAGGTATTCGCCGAGCCCTAGTTCCGTGTGCAATTCACCATGTGCAAGTTAAAGAACACTTAGCCCGTCGAAGAGAGGCGGCAAGTTACAGAAACATAATAAAGCCA
>JASGXE010009118.1:0-15977 GCA_030068105.1 Sinentomon sp. SZTP_YWyxl
CCGTGGCCTTTGACTAAGAAGGGGGGTCCGGGGTCCCCCCTTCGACCCCCCTTCCTGGGGGGGCAAAGGCCAGGGGACCCCCCTTCTGGGGGGCGAAGGTCAGGGGACCCCCTCCTGGCCTTCAACCAGGAAGGAGTGTCCCCTGGCCTTTCGGCCCCAGGGAGGGGGGTCCCCTGGCCTTCGGCCAGGGGGGGTAACCCCCCCCCCCTACCCCCCCTATGGGAATGTCTGAATACTCAGATATGGAAAAAATTGTGACTGTTCAGATTTTAGTGAAAAATTTGTGCTGTGGAAATTAAAGATCCTCTTCAAGAACCAAGGCCAACATCTGATATAGGTATAGGTATCAGACGCTGCTTTCAGCAGGTTATTATGCCACAAGGCAATCGTCAATGGAGAACATCAAGTTCTCACATATGACAGCAAATGTCATCATATACCTGGGTTGGGGAAGGGAGGGAAGGGAAGGACACGCGACCGTCGGCTGCAATATTCGTAAGGATAGAAATGGGTAAAGGAAGGAGGGGTGAGGAGGGTAGATATAGGAGTGTGGAAAACATATCATCGGAATGTGGACGGGGCCTAGTCATATAGCATTCAATACAGGCACACAACAGTCATACACACGCGACCCAAACAAGACCTCCCCACCATCAGCATCAAGCATGCAGCATGAACCAGCACACACGCACACCACAACATACCCATTCACAATCTCAAATGAAAATGTGCAAAAAAGCAAATAAAAGTGAGACCATAGGTAGGTGAAAGAAAAGGAAGAAGGTAGGGAAATGACGAAATGAAGAAACAAGGCCAACATCATGAGACTAGGCAGAAGAAAAAGAAGTAGAAGACAACACAGTTAGACCCACATAGGTTCCCAGGTAGTCTTTCCGGAGCACTACATCGGGGGAATGGGTTCGCCTTGCGTCAGTCGCGCGGCGACAGCGCTGTCCGACAACTGTCGGTTAACTAGCGCAGGGAGTCACGGAAGCACCAGCGGCGTTCGCCAGCAGTACGCACACTCCCTCTTCCCAGCTGCGTGAAAAAGGTTTGCACTGACCACGCAGAGGGGGGCCACCAACATGGGCCGCCGACTCCGGGCAGGTTCCCGGCTTTGGTCTGGGCATGAGTCACTGACCAGTTCCCTGACCTCATCTTTATTTGAAGAACCAAGGCCAACATCTGACACCTCCAGAAAGCTTGGTTTGGTTGCAATCTGGCACTTTAATTTCTACCATCTGCATAAGAATGAAACACAAGTTTAGGAGGCGACAGAATGGTAAAAACCCATGCACGGGAACATTTATGTTTCTCCCACTGCAGTCGTAAGTGGTTGTACAAGGTAGGCATGTGTAAACCTGAGGTGTACATATCTGAGGTGTGTATCTTTTCTACAGGGTGTCTCAAATCATTTGTTAGCAACATTTCTTTTTTGTTCGAACAGTTTGAAAATTGCAATTACAGGCAAGAGCAATACCACTGGAGAACGTAAATAAAATGTTATTAGGCAGGCCTATGTGTGGAGTGGTTTAATCAGAAGCACTTGTATCTGCTTGAACAGTAGCGGTGAAATTAATGTACCCATACATGTAAAAATTGCTAATGTTAAGATTTTTGCAAAATTTTTATGCAGTAGAAATTAAAGATCCTCTTTTTGGCCAATGTCAAAATCTGACACCTCTTGTGTGTTTGATTCAAATCTGGTGCTTCAATTTCTGCCACCTGCATAATAATAAAAAGAAACAACAAAAGAGAAATTTCGGGGAAGACCCAAAACTCACAAGAGGTACCTACCTGCTGGTATGAAAACAGATTGTGAAAACAATCTTGAATTAGCCAGTCTGAATTTGGTGATTTCTGGAAAACGTTTCATGCAATCAACCTGACATTGCTGAAAATGATATCGTGGGAAAAATGCACCCCAAAATGATGTGCCACGTTGTTTTAGGTTTCATACGTTTTATAAAGGATGAACGGCGAAAATGGAAACGATAATCGCACCTGTTTTTTGGTGTGGCTGACGTCGGGGACGGTCGACAACAAACGCGTTCAATGTTGTTCAGTGCGAGAAAACAACAATTGTGTTTTTATTGTTTTCATCGGGAATGACAAAAGGCTAACGAGCAAGTGCCTGCATCGCAATGACAGGGTGTTCGGATTGAGCTGCCTGCAATTGGGTAAGGTTCAACAGCCATCACAACTTCAGGCCATGGCAGTTTTCCAGACAGATTTAGTCGTTTCGACAGAAACGTCGCAAACCTTTGAAATTTTGACTTAGTGCGCAACAATGCATTTCACTCTGCAAAGCACACACCAATTTCACAACATTCCCGCGTATCTCCACGTTCATTCTGACGACCAATGCTGCTAGCAAGTGTTGGTGATCATGTCGAACAGTAGCCGTGGTCATCAGTGACTACCTGGACGGACAGGACCCGGCCTGTGAGCGCACCGCCCTTCAAGTTTTCGAAAATGCCAGGAGAAGCACGTGCATTTTCCCCTCTCCATTGCATAATTTTTTTTTCCAATCCACTTCCGCGGACCAGGAGCTCGCAACAGCCAATCACGTCGTCTCAAATTGTGACGTCATCAATTTTGCGATTTTTGCATTGCCACCGCTTTTTGCCATTTGGCAGGTTTGCCACCGCTTCGCAACTCTTTCTGGGGTCGCAATAGGGTTAGGTTTGGTCAGGTTAGGTTTGGTTAAGTTTGGTTTTGAAAATTGGACGTTGAAATTGGCTGGAATTCCCAACAGCCAATCAGAGACGCGCAGGCGGAAGTGGATTGGGAAAAAAATGTGCCTCTCCATTCCCAATTCAGTGCCCTCATCGTTCATGCCCAGGCAGAATCACCGGCCCACCCTGTTGCGATTGCATTTGACAAAGTTAAAATCGATGTTTATTATTGACGCATCATGCACACACAGACGGAACGCCGCTGACTTTTTTGAAACCTCTTCAGATATTGCTCGCTGATTACGAAAATCGAACCGCACCGCAGGTGTTCGAAATCAGAGTTACGTCTGTTCACTGGACACGGCCACTTGCTGGCAGTCTTTTTCGTTTCCTTTTTCGCCGTTCGCCCTTTACGTACGTATTATACTGGGGTTTTATACGTGCGTATTATACCACGTATAAAACGTTAAATATACCGTATAATACGAAACGTATAATACTTGCCGTTGCCATCCCTGACCCCATCTTCCACGATCCAGAATACATTGCCTTTCAATGATGTTATTTGCTGGTGAAAGATACAGAAATGCCAGGTGCAGCCTTGTGTTCCTTCCGTTTACAGAAGCCAGCACACAATCATGTTTGACAATCTCTCATGAAAGGTGCCGTGCCCATGTTTTATTGTCAACGACAATTGTTGAAACCCAAAAAGAAAAGAACAACTCGTTTCAAAATGGCGCTCCTTGACAATGACGGAAATGCCAACATTTTAAAATTCTTAGCGCAAGGCTCCCTGAATTTTGAGTATTTTTGAGTGGCGACGAAAACAAAGCATACCAGAGGGTTGCGCCAGAGCCCACAATTTTTAGCGACAGCGCCGCCACCACTGCATTCGAAATATTGATCCTCCAAACGTGAAACGGAGGACCAACTTCATGGAAAATAAATTGGTCTCGAATTTCATGAGACGTTGGCCTTCTCATTTTTCAAAATTGTCTTTCCGAACTGGTATTTCGCAGGCAAGCTGTCCTCCGTTGGCGTCGGTTCGCGCCCGATTTTCAACGTTTGCACCGCAACCGTTTCGAAATGTTGACCCCCCGTAGTGGGGGGCCAAATTCACCTGTGGTTGCCCCACCCCATTCTTCAAAACAGGCTAACCGACCTGAGGTTGAGCAGGCAGGCTCGAAAGCGCCGGTTTGTTGTGGCCAATTTCCAGCGTTTGCGCAGGTTCCATTTTCGAAATATTGACCCAAGAGGATGGGGGAAAGTTCACGTGAACTTGGTCCCCCACTTGGGGGTCACTGTTTCGAAAGCAGCAGCGACGCAAATGCAAATGCGGAAAATTGGGCGCTAACGATTCGTGATTGGTGACCACCAATTTTTCAACACATCGGCTGTTTTGTCATGACATCGGCGGAACTTGTCCTTTCCTCACCACGTGGCTTCCAACAGGCACGGAGTTATTCCGCCGCGGAATGATCATTTTGCCGCCTCCAGATGCTGCGAAAATAAAATACCGCTACTTCTTCCTGATTTTGTGCCCACGCAAGCGGCAGGTTCTTTCTTTCTTTATTTTTCGTTTTTAAAAACGCAACTCAGCAGCGTGACGATTGTGCCTTGCGATGAAAATTATTTTTTCGAAAATTTTTTTTTTTTTTGGTAAATTCCGGTCGGACACAATCAGCAGCCACATGTGTCTGCGCGAACTTTGGGGATGTTTTACGAACCTTTCTGGCGGATATCAAGAAGTAGGTTGACAACGCAAGCAATGTTTTGGGAGTAGGGGTCAGGTTTGGTTTGCTTCAATTTAGAAAAGTAAGAGAAAAGAAAAAACGCAAGTCATGTCCCAGAAGTTGATTAAAACAAAAAAATGCAGATGCTCATTGCAAAGTTTTCCAAAAATTAGTTTTCCAAAAAAAAAGAAAGAAAAAAAACGCAAATCATGTCCCGGATGTTTTCGAACAAATAATATTGATGCTCATTGCAGTTTTTCCAAAAAAAAAAAAAAAAAACATTTGGACTTCACAGCTGTTGATGCTCTGCCCTTTCCTGTGACATTATTAATGCACTCGATAATTGCGTGATAATGCACTCGTGATAATGTCATAATTTATGCACTCGTGCATGTAAAAAATTGCGCCCGCTCAGATTTGGCAAAACCTTATTTTGTGCTGCAGAAATTGAAGATTCTCTTTTGTGACCGAGGTCAAAATCTGACCCCTCTAGAACGCTATGTCGAAATCGTACATGCTTAATTTTTGCCACCCGCACAAGATAAAAAGAAAAAAAAATGTTTTGGAGCCAACACTATTCCACCGCCACTACACAAGATATCATACAGGGTTGCCCAAAACTCGGGGAAGTATTTGACCGTCGCAGAATGAACATTTGCTGTTTCTTGTCATAGACTTTGTTTGGGACGACAATTTCCAATTAAAGTCTTGACATCCATGGAAGAGCTGAAAAAAGTTTCAGATCGCTAAATACGACTGTGGCTAAAGACTTTTGGACCACACTGTTCATTCAAAGTGAAGTCAAAGCTTGAGGTAATCAACCATCAAAGATTGATATGATCCATTCGCCCCACCAATCTGATCACAAGTGGAAATCGAAATATACGTAAAAGAACGTGGATGTTGCAATGCGATTCTCAGAGCAAAATCCATCACAGGTCACAGAAAAAAAAAACAAATAAAAATAAACGGTCCCGAATGGACAAGTATTTTTCTGTGCTTGATGACATGACAAATTTTTCATTTTTCTCCAAAACGGTTGACAAAAATGTCAAGAATTCCCTGAAGACCGAAAAAATTTCAAGATTTCCTGGACTTTTTCCAGAATGGCAAAACAACTGAATTACCAGGTTTGTAGACATCTTGAATGACAGATGGGCATAGCATCAAAACCATTCACCCCAGCCTCCGAACTTGTGTTGATGTTCTACGAGGGGTGTTCCAAAAGTTATGTCCCTGAGGAAGTTCCAGTGGGGCCAGGCAGATGAAACTGGAAGACACCTTGCAAAGTGGCACATTCCTGCATCCTCGAGATCAGATGCTGTATGCCGTCGATTGGGGGAGTCCCGCCCCACCCAAAAGTCAGTGCCTCATCACATTCTTCAAGTTGTTCTCGATGACTGCCTTGTGATGCTGTTGATACAATGGATATGTTCAGGATACATCTTGGATGTGGGCTCTAGACTCCAGAGGCCAGAGAGGTCGGCAAGAAATGTTTGGGTAAATGATCACCACCCCCAGGGGAGAATTTGAGTGATCCCCCCAAAAAGCGGAATGACATGCTCAGTCTTTTGGGATGCCAACGGAGCGACCATCACCGACTGCCCAAAATGGGGCAGAACCATCACTGGCAGCTTTTTCACCTATTTTCCAAGAAAGCATGATGAGAAATAGAGAAAAATGCAGAAAAATGATAACCAGGGGGTTTCCTCATTTCCATGGCCAATGGCAATTCACACAGCAGTCTCACTGCCACACAACAAAGTTGCCACATTGCGACTTGAAATGCCTGGTGTGACCATGGAATTCACTTGATTTGGGTAGCTCGGACTTCTACCTGTTCGGCTAAAAGAAGTTCTATCTCTGGAAGTGCGGCTTTCAAAGCCCAACGCACTTGGACAGGGTGACCAAGGCCTGACTTTTCGGCCTAGATAGGCTGTTGCCGTTGATGATGAATGGAGGCTCATTCGGCTATCACAAAGTTGCGCCGTTCTGAAAAATGACTAGATAAAGATGACTTAAGGTGTGTGCCAAGTTTCATCTGCCTAGCCCCACTGGAACTACCTCAGGGACTTTACTTTTGGAACGCCCCTCGTAAAAGAGGCTCATCTTTGAGGCAAGATATTCCATAGATCTTTTCCTCCATATAAGATGATTATTTTTTCAGCTTCCGACTGCAGTTTGATCAGATGAGGGATCAGGTAGATCATTGTTGGTGGGGGTGATGTGTGAGAGGCCAGGAAACGGTTCACACAAAACACATTTTGTCTTCGCAAACTTTTCAAACTGCAATGAGACAATTTACGCCCACGTCTACACATCTGACCACCTCCGGCCGCCCCTCCCCTAACAACATCTGCCCCATCTGATGGGACGGCTGGCAACGATCGAAGTTTAGATCATTATTTCTGACGAATGATGAGGAATGTGGTACCTACATCTTGGGAAGAAGGTGAAACCGTTTTGGAAAATGGCAGAAAAAAACAGATAGTGTCCTCTTAGATTCTAGAAGTAGATTTGACCACGAGCACAAAACTGTCCAAAATTTGAAAGCTCAATTGCACAAATGGCAGGCTTTTTCAATCACGTTACAGACACAAATCGAAGAAGAATTCGGAGATTGATCAATCGCCATCAAAAGAACAGATTTCACAGGGAATTGAGAGCATCGTTTTACACAGCCAAACAAGCACAGAATTGAGCAAAACTCTTGCTTAACGATGTTACCCATAAAAATGATTCCAGAGTCCTATGCTTGTTACCCTTTTGTTGCTCGTTGCAAGCAAGAGAATCGTGTCTGTTCATTGTTCAACACTTGTGGAAGGCTTGGTGTCTGTAAAAAATTAGCATTTTTAACTACTTTGCGGAGCCTCCCTTTCACAGAAAATGGGTGTGATAAATCGTTCGGCTAACGTCAGGATTTTCTAGAAAAATCAGATTTTTGATTTCAGAAAAGAGAAAAAACAGTCCTCCGAAGGAGAGCCAGAAGCATCAAGAAATCATCAAATTGACGATTTTTTCAGCTTTTATAGACTTTTACTCGTAGACCAACATATTCAGAAAATGAGTGGCAATAGCGTACTAGCCACCCCCTAGGCATCTAGTTGGATATGAGATCTCCGATAGCCAGGCATTTCCTTACTTTCCTTCACCACCAGTATGGCCAGGTGTCATGAAACCTTCGATGGCAGTTTGGGGGTTCTGGATGGCTACTTTCTGAACTGCCAATGATTGAGTCGGTGAGCCGGCACAACGGATCCGTCGTCCGGCATTGCGCAGGATGGCATGATGGAACTGTTGCTTGCTTCTCTAGTGACTCAAGTCTCTTGGGGAGATGATGAACATTTACCTAACCGACAGGTTGACCCAGCCCTCTCACCACTCTATCATTGACCAAGAATGACAGAGGAAAATGGCAAATCATCCATCAACTCGGAAGTCGAAACAAATTGTGCTTAAAAAGCTCCACACTAGAGAGGACAAAATGTGCGACAGGTTCTTTATTTGAACAGCAAAGATTTTTTTATTACCTGCTTGGTTTTTCTGCTGTGATTTTATATCATGGGCTCATGCATTCGACTCAGAACTGCTTGCAAAATGAAAAAAACATTGTCTGCAAAAACTTGTCTGGCTTCCCCGAATGCAAATTCAGCAGCTCCAAACTCTGACCCCCCTTGTGATTTCTTTTTGACATTCAACTTTTTGTGTTTTCAATGAAGAAAAAGAAACAAATTAAAACAAATAAACTTCCTCACTAACTCTTACATACCATAACTGGACTAATGTCAATTTATATGTCCTTTTGATGGCATTGCTGTTATGTTGCGAGAGTAGTCCTAGAGGCCTGACAGCTGCCGTTTGCCGCAAGTGATGTGATTGAGGTAGTTACTGGATAAGCAAATGCAAGGGCCTGAATTTCATAAACAGCTTCATTTTTAAAGAAAACAACTCGATTGAGGGGTTTTTACCAGCCCTGTACTGGACTATACCAGGATAGGATATTTGATTGAGCACAGGAGACCCTAGCGTAACTAACACAGGAAAATTGAGTTGGGAGGTCTTGTTCTTTGCAGGGAAATGGTGCAAAAATTGCTGGAATTGTTGAGAAAATGTCATCTTGAAGCTCTCACAATATGCCATTCTATTTATTACTTGTTTACTTATCAAATTTTCCAGAAATCACAACTTCGTTTCTGTCTGTCCCCCTCACACTTCATCAGTTGCCACATGAGAGGGAACCCTAGGGTGGTGGCAAGACGAGTCCGCAATTCCTGGGACCGGATTCACCACAAAAAAAAAAAATAGATAACCCCTCTGTTGGGAAACAATATTTAAAAAAGAAAAATGGCATTTAAGAAGCACCATTCCACAGAAAAACCAGCATCAAAAACTAATCAACATTCGGCTTAGCTCGAACTCTTAAGTTCGAATGTTGGTTAGTTTTGGTTTTTCCGTGGTTTGGTTTTGGTTTTTCCGTGGAATGGTGCTTCAATGCCATTTTTTCTTGAATGATACATTTATTCCAAGGATTCGAATTCACATTGGGACAATCTTTGGACACCTGGCTTCAAAGGAAACAATGTTTATTTTTAAATTTCACAATCATTATATTGGTCCATGAGACTCCCATGAGATACCTCCCAGGCCCATGAGACTCACAGAGTGAGCCAAAATGAAGTACAAACTAACCGTAATACTTGCCGCATGTGGAGTCGTCAAGAACTATCAACAAAATTTCATGTGCGGTGTTGTGAAGTTGGTCAAAGTGCCCATGTGAAGAAATGCCAACAAAATTATCTGCCGTAGAAATAAAAGCTTCCGGTTGCAACAACTGCTTTGAAGTGGCAAATAGTTCCTGCAACCAGCCTAGATGAATCCAATTCTTTCCATACAAATACATTTGATTCGGGACCTGTGTTTTTCTGATAGGCAAAAGGGCAAGAAGTGAAGTGAGCTGTGGAAAATTGCAAGAATTGAGCTTCATGTCCTGATTTGGTTTCTGACTCTGCATGGGGTAAAGGAAAGGATCATGGAATGTTCACGTACATTCCATGCCAAAAAGAAGCTGTGCTTCAGCAAAAAAGTGTTCGAATTCAAAACTGGGATGTTCCCCCTTCCTCCTTAAAGAGATGGATAAAATAAAAAATGCTCGACACTCCCGTAACACAAGTATCGATGGTTTTATTAACATGATTATTATGAACAATAAACTTTACAAACATGCACACTAATGCAGTACGGTTCAATTGGAGTGAGAGATTTGGATGTGAATCCCGACGAAAGCTGTGCCTCTGAATTGAAGAAAACATAATATGCATGGCAGTGACATTTACCCCCCCCCCCATCCCACCAAAATGAGACAGGAGATATTTTCCTTTTTTTCAGGCATTGGTGGAAGGCCCTGGATGCTCACTCAATCACTGACAAGCAGCACATGCAGGCCAAATAGGATCCCTGCTATGATTTTGCACAGACAAAATATGTCCATAATTTACTAGTTCATGTTAAGAGCCCAAACATGGTCTCTTAAAATGTATGCAGGGAAGAAGGTGGGGTGGGGATACCTAATGTCGCAATCCAGTAAATAAATTTAAGAACTAATTCAACATTAAAGAGTTTCAACTTCTTCGACGATGTGCTTCGGTGGACCAATCTCAGGCCAATGACCAACTTCTGCCAAGTAATAGCTGTAAGCTTTGTAGTGTTTCAAATGCCAATCAGCCTGATCGTGGAGTGTGGTCAGACTTACACCCAAGTCCTCCAGGGTTGGCAGACCAGTTGTCACATCCGAAACATGCTCCTAAAGTTAAAAAAAAAGAAAGAAACACAGGCTGGGTATTAAACATGGTCAATTTTAGAGAAATTAAAGAAATATCAAGAGGAAGCACAAAGAGGAGCTTGCTGAGCTTGGCGTGTATCAAAACACTGCAGCCTCGAAGCTACAACATGCAATCGAATGCAGTGTAAATTTTGATGTAAACTGTAGTAAACACGAGATACGGAAACCTGGTGGCCAATTAAAGCCTCACTTTCTTTGTAAACTGAATGTTCCCGACCTCAGCACATTCGTGGAAAAGTGAAATGTAATACAACGCATTCCACAAGGCTCTGCATGCATGGAGCTGCCTTCCACCAGGAGAACGGTTCACCTCCTGCTGGTTTTTGTGCGTCACTTCATACGTTGCTTTCCGTCAAGTCAGTACTTCCACTTTTTCCCATTGAAAAGCAAAATGAAACGATGGCTTTGCCATGCTCATGCAGTCCTGTTCTTGCTGCAATCATATTGTGATGCACGTCATGTCAGTAGGTACATGCTTCAGCAGTCCTTGCTCTAATTGCACGGAAATTTGTTGCGTCTAGTTCGCCAACTTGACCAGGGCTATTCCCTGAGCCACCCTGTAACTTTGATTCCAAAATTACAAAGCCCAGTTCAAGCGAGGTTCAACATTTCGAACGCATGCCATTCATGCAGTAATTTTGTAGAACGATGTGTACAGCCACAGAAACAATGATGTTACCATGGGAACATACATTATCGGTTTGTGGATTATGTAACCGCAAGTCAACATTATAGGCACCCATTCATGGGTACATTATTCTCTCTATGACTGCACAATAAAAAGGTGAGGAATGGTGGAACGCATCACAGGAAAAAACAAACAACCTTTTCAATTTTTTCCCAGGTCAACCATGCTGGAGGTTTGTGCAAAGCGGTGGTCTCCGTGAACCAAACCTTCAAGCTGAAAAGAGGATCTAGTCTCATGTCATATCGGAAGTAGCCGTAGTCGTAACTCCTCCTCATCACACGGTGCAGATAGTCAACTAACTCCGATAGGTAGAATCGCTGCGGTCTAGAAAAGAACAAGAAAATAGAATATACGGGTTCTACCAAAATGTTCGAAAATGGGAGATATTTCAGTGCAGAATAACTCAGGGACCATCCAATTTCCACAGTGCTTCGTGCAGTTTCACGGCTCGCACGAATCCCATGCGTTTTTGGCACATGCAGCCATTGATTCCGAATAGCATGTGAGTTAGTAACGAACTCCCATGTTGGTAAAATGTTGGTGAGGAGTGTACAAGATGGAGGATAAAGAACATGAAAGCTCTGATATCAGAACCTGGGAAAGGAGGTCTTGATGGGCTGGAAGCATGCAAGAGGATACCTACTGGCTGAATGCAATGTCAAGTAAAAATTGAAAAAATTACCTTGGGTCACGGAACAAATAAAACTAAAGATGCACAGCTTTCGAAAGTTCTTTTTTTGGAGGATGACCTGTCATTCAAACAGTGAAATTTGGAATTTTGGTTAAAAAATTCTTGTTTTTTTGTCACAACTGATTCTCGATTGTCTTATCACACAAATCACAATTACAATTTCATCCGAAAATATGGCTACTAGGAAAATCGCTTTTTGCAGGCATTGTTAGGTCCGCCATTGCAAAAAATCGTGTGCCCATCTCACAAATTGCAGATTTTTGTTTCACATGATAAGTCCTCCCCCTAATCTCAAATACATTTCAAGAATGTCTAAAAAAGATCTTCAGCATGGCCCCCCTGTTTGGAATGTCTCATGCCAGGATGGCAAAAATCAGATGTGCATGGTAAAATAAGTGCATCCTCATGCATGAGTCACCAGATCAAAAGTCAATTACTGTTGGAAATGCGAGGGTCTTTCTACCAATCCCCACGTCCCACTGGAAAACTGTCTCACATAACCTCGCATAGATTCCTAGGATTTGGGTGTGATTGGACGCTCTGGTCTTGGTGCCACTTCATAAAAATGCATCTGGTTTGTGTAGTGCATCCATATGAGCACCAACGAATAGCACTCTGGACTGGAAAAGGTCAATGCAATGGCACCCACAAAGGTCAAGTGAGGTGAACATGTCCTGCAAAACTTGACACAGTCACAATGCCCTTCACTGCAATCATGGTGAACCGAACTGCCCACAAGTGGAATGGAAAGAAGGTCAACACTACATTAAGGCTATTAACTGATGTGCTACCAACCCAACTGCTTCGTAAGTTTTCCCAATGGATTGTCTGTTCTTCATGGAGTTCACAATGCCAGTTGCGACGTCTGAAACGAAGACAGGCTGTTTGATGGTGTGTTCACCCTTCTTCCAAAGAGGAACCCAACGCCACTGTCTTCTCCAATGTCTGCCATAGTAACTGGATAAAAAATAAAAACGAATGTGACAAAAAAATCAGAAAGATCATACCTAGTCTAGGAAAAAAGGGATCCAGTCGGAAAGTGGGCATAACATAACAACTCTTAACTCCAACAAACCACATCCAGCAAGACAATGCCAAGTGAGCGTTTGCCGTTTGGCCTTCTAAAGACCAGCAAGCCTAGTCTTTCTCACTGCCAGTAGAACATCATACGAATCATGCAATCACTGCATCAACAGTATGAACCAAATATCATACGAATTCTTCTATTGTCAACTAATCAGCTGAGGTAGCGCTTCTCACAGTTTTTGGAGTGGCGGCCTGGCAAAAAAATTTCTTCCTTGTACGGCCAACAAGAGCACCATTTCCGGTTTTCCCAGGGGGAGGTGCCGAGCATCTACCCAGTAATTGGGGTCTGGGGCTAAGCCCCATCGAGGTTCTGAGGGGCAGAGTACATGGCGGGGGAGCGAACTTAACTAGGACTTCAGTTGGAGGAATGGTAACGCTTGTGGGTGAGAAATGGCAACAGTTGTGGGCTAAGCATCTTTTTGGGACGTGCTCACCCGGACCACTGGCAAACCTTCGGCAGCCCACTGGTGGGACACATACCACAGTTTGAGAAACACTAAGCTAAGGCATGGCAGGCAATGCAAAACCTTCAATGTTCTTCCTTGAAAGTCTACTTCCCATCGAACTTATATCATCAGCAATAGACAGATCATCAGCTGACCTAAATCAACTATGAAAAGGGTCCCAGCCCCCTGGTATGATAAACACAATGGGTTGGAGAACCAAAATACTAAAACAATGGGTTGGAACCAAAATAGAAGCAGCAGAGATGAGATAGATAAAAACGAATCATCTCACTTCAAAAAGCTGTCTTCAGAGCCGAATATATCCGCAGGACGAAAGACGATTGCATCTGGAAACTCCTCCCGCACAGCCATCTCTCCCTTCCATTTCGATCTCAATATCTCAGAGCCTTTAGGCAGCATCAAGGGCTGAAAATAGAACAAGAACTGTGTCATTGTTTTCAGTTAAAAAAACTGGGCTCTTTTGCAGTTGCTGATCTCCCTTGCCTTTTCATCTCTTTTTTCCATGACATTGAAATTAAATGACTAACTTTACGCTGCTCAGATATCCGAAGGAATTTCAGGCGTGACGTTTCGAGGGTTTCGCACCCTCGTTGACGAACGACTGTCATTCGTCAGCGAGGGTGCAAAACCTCCGAAACGTCATTCCTCAAATTGATACAGAGATCTGAGCAGTGTAAAGTTGGTCATTTAATTTCTGTGAACATGCAATCTTAGAGTTTCCACACCTTGCAAAAATATGACACTGTTCATCTATGCTCTGTTATAGTGGATGTGCCATGAGTGATGGCACTGCAATATTTTCCAGATATTGGATAACAGCCGCAAATCTCTCCCTCATGACACACTTGGAATGTTTGCAGGCAGTGTTGCCATGAGTTGCAGATATCCGGTGGATGGAGAGAGATACCTTCATGTTTCCCTTCAAAAAGAAGTCCTTGGTCCTGGTCAGGACTTCTGACGGGATATGGGAACAAAAGAACTTCATCTCATTTGATAAATAAGGTGGCCAGGGAGATATGCGAGAGAAGGAGCCATGCTCAGTCGAAAGCATTGGTGATTTTAAAACGTAACCAAGAATTTGGCACCATTTTTTCTCTCCTAATGATGGCCTAAGAGAAGTTTGTTTTTCACCGAGGATGCAGAATGCAGAGTGTTAACCATCACCAGTCATGTTTTCGGATCTGATCTAGCGTTGCTTTTGTGAACTTGGTTAGAGATTTGCATCTGGCAGGTATAAATCTGATCATCAATGGTTTCAGCATTTTCTTATTCCCCAAGGAGGAGGCTACTTTTTAGAACATGGGGAGGAATCCTTTTTCTCCCCAATCGCAAGACACAACCATAGACTATTTCAACCGCTATTCAGGAAGATTACACCCTAAAATTTTGCACGCAGGTATCTAATATGACAGGGAATGCTTGCGAATTTGCAAACATGCCATGTTATGAACAGAAGTGGGAAGACCAGAGGACTTTCGGTTATATTTTTGGCCGACCCTGAATGTTGTGAAGAAGATATTCCTGATATCGAATGGAATCCAACTAGTAACATACCCCTAATCCCCATTTCACACCCAAATGCGATAGTGCACTATTTCCGCAGCATGGTGTTTTGGCCAAGGACAGTGCACTTTCATGCAGCATGCTGTTTTGGCCAAACAGGTGCCTGGAAATGAAACCAAATGACAAAAGCCCAAAACACAACAGGGTCAGTCACAACTGCGGCTGCTCACAGAAAAAGCACACAGGTTCTTTGGTTCGTTTCTGCCCACAGGCAGCAGAATGGACACTTTTGGTTTTTTCTTCTGTTCCTTTCAGTCGTTTCTCCTTCATGTTTGTTCATCATATTATCATTCAGTTTGTTCAGAAATTCTAGCACCAGGAATCAAAATTATTCTCTGGCAAACTTCAAAGACCATGGCTTAAGGAGCCATTCATTTTGACAGACATGTAAAATAAAGTTTCAATTTCATACCGTTGGATTTTCCGTCACATTCAGACTGGACACATGAATAAACTTTTCGACGCCCATCTCTCGGGATATCCTGGCCAGCCTGCGGGCACCGACATTGTGAACTTCGTCGAAGGTGAAGTTCCTAGTCTGCCACTCTCGACCGACTAGATTGATGACAACGCTGGAGTACTTGACAGCTTTCCTGATGGACTCTTCATCCCTCAGATTGTAAGGGAGGAACATCACTTGACCAAGATCACCGGTCAACTTCAGATGGCGAGCTTTGTAAGGGTCTGCACGGTAGGGGATGATCATCTAAGGGATAAATAATTCATGGATGGTAATCATACAATAGATACTCACAGGAGGCAAGTAACTGCTGGGAGTAACTTGACGAGCAAGTGTGGAAGGGTTTGAAATCACTAACCTTACTTCTAGGTATCTGCAGAGGGTTTTCTGCTTTTTACTATCGGTAGATCCGGCTCCAGAGAGTGCAGTTTTGTCTTAGAACCGCCATGGGCCCCCTCTCATGTGGCAACTGATGAAGGTTGAGAGGGATAGACAGAAACAAGAGTGCAGTCTTTGGGGAATTTATCAACCATGCACCTTCTTTTTGTTATCATTTGTATGAGCTATGCTCATGGCTTTTTGGAGGGCTTTGCCAGGTATCCATTTTGTTCATTTTTCTATGATTTGCCAGGTCCAGGCTCTTGGACGTTTTGCATTGCAGACAGTTCTGTCAGAGGACTTAACCGTCCAGGCTTTGACTTGAGCTCCAAGTTTTGAATGTTGATCAGTTGAAGATGCTAGCTTACCCTGGAATGGTTCTTTAATGCAATTT
>JASGXE010009119.1:0-17452 GCA_030068105.1 Sinentomon sp. SZTP_YWyxl
GCACCAACAAAACAACAGATGACCATTCAATAATTGCAAAGGAGGATGTTTTGTTGAACATTTTCAATAATTCAAAAGCAAGCAGAATAATAAAAGATATAACTCTCTGTTCTATAACAGATGAATCAAGTGGTGCTTCTACTTCTGCTGATGCTGCAAAAGAGTTGATGAAATGCATCATTTGTGCAGCTGTTTTCCCCACTAAAGCACATTTGGATGGCCACATAAATCGACATCATCACAACCAGAAACAACAGTACCAGAACAGCAGCTGCTCTTCATCCAGACGACCACCTGTCACATCTGCTGCAAGAAATCCAGGTCCAGGTAATGCAGAGTTAGCTATGGACTTAGCTTAGGTAGCCTACCAGTCTTATTATTCATTATCATAGTGAACTGGGAGTGAAATGCGGTCTGGTCCGAAATGGTTCCTGTTCCAAAAAACGAAATGGTTCCAGCTCCGAAAGCAATTCTGGTACCTACTGATAATGGTTCCATTTCTGAAAAAGTTGCATTCCTAATTTGTTTCGCAACCGAAAATAGTTCCGGTTCCAAAATAATTCCACTTCTGTGACTAGTTCCAGTTCCAAAATAAATGGTTTTGACTCCGACCCAGCTTCTGAATTCCCGACCCTGATTACGTTCCGAAAAAAAAAACAGGTTGCGCTCACCCCTAGTCTGGGGCAGAGCACCTGGAGGGGGGTCTGAGGGCAGAGCCCCCACAGGAACATGCTGAAATAATCCCTGCAATGAATTTGCTGAAATTTCAACATGTGAAATTATCAAAAAAAAATACTTACTGTTTCTCACTCCATGCCTTTGTCTCCTGTCCAAGCTCCATTTCATGTAGGTGAGGTGTTCCAGTGTAGTTACATTATTACCTAATTCATCGCAGATTTCAGAGTTTTAGATTAAAAAGGAATTGTCACTCATGGGCGACTTTAGTCAAAAACAAAATCGGAAAGAACTCACTGCCGCTCTTGGAAAGGCACATTGATCCAGGTCAGGTGAAATGACCAGGAAAACCTTTCTTTCCTAGGTAATTTTGGAAGGAATTGAGCAACCAAATGTTCCCTTGCATCGTCACAGACTGAATAGTTGTCTTCTAGACCTGGACCACAATGCTTGGATTTTACTGGACAAAAAATCCAGGAAAAAAACATTGCGCTTGCTTGGCTAGTGTGTCCCACCTGAAATGTCTCAACGTTGTCTTCTCTGTGAACTGGTGATTGATCGTGAGACGTTTTGGGTTTGCCTTACCGGTAGTTCGAATTTCGTTTGGATTTTCAAGAAAATTGGCCATAACTAAAAACACAGATACATATGCCCATTCCATGCACCTGTGTCAGAAAAAGGGATTTTGCAAAAGATTTGTAGACCAATCCTTTACCCATAGGTAGGCCTACCTATCTATTTTCCAGTCAATCTTTTAGACAAAAGAATGGCCATAAAAATGTCATCTATGGCGTTAATTTCAAGAGTTGGCAATTTGTAAGAATGCTTTGCTTTTGCAGGATCCCATCCCCCAAAACATGCTTGTCACATGCCAGGGGGCACTGACCCTTGAAAATCCTGTGGTGGGGCTGCCACTCCAAGCCCTGCCTTGGGTGTCCATGGCCACAGCTGGCACATCCTGCAGCGCCCAGAATCAGAAACACATTCATGTGCCTTTTTCAGGATGTCCCTACCCTGCACCTGGAAAACGTGAAAAATACAGGGAATTCATGCTAAAATGACTAAACACAGGCAATTAAAAAAGATTTCATCTAAATTAGACCTTTCTCTGAGTTCCAACTCCCTGGGATACAGTACGGGTGATTTAGTTAAAAAAATTATTTTCAAAAAGGCAAAAAAATTGAATTTTACCAAGAGCAGGCTTAACTGAGCCTTTACCTAAGTGCTGTTCTAATTTGCCAGTTAGGCTACTCCCTTTTTTCAGCCGAGAATCAGCTCCAGAAGCATTTTGCACACATGGAAAATAGGTGTTTCCAGGCACCTATGGAAAAACCTGGAAAACACAGGAAATTTCAATTTCAAAATCATGGGGACATTCTGCTTTTTGTTGCTGCAATGTAGACCTATGCCTGCAAAAGCTTTCCACCCCACTGTGTAACTCCATGGACCAGAATAAAATTGGGTGAGACATTCCTGATTATTGAGATCAAACAAATAGGTGGGCATGAAATGTCTTTTAGTGATCAGCGTGTGAGGAGAGAAATGAATGAATAAAAAGCAGCCAATTTGCATTTGGCTTAATGGAAAGGCTGTAGCCTACGACAAGGGAACTAGGTATTTCTCTTTTGTTTTTACCAACAACCTAACAATTCTACCTTATCAAATAAAAAGAATTCAGATTCCTGATTTCATTTCTTCCCTTTTCTTTCTCACCTGTGTCGACTGAATCACATTTTGTTTTTTCATCCTCTAAGGTAGTCTGGCATCTCAACCTGAAAAGTCAACTCCTTGACTTTGCTGTCATGGCTTTTTCTTGATTCTCTTCACGCTGCCACAAAGATCAGATAGGTGTCCCAAGTACCTAGGTCGGTAGTACATTACACTAAATCAGGCCATGCAAAAATCGAACACCAACTGAAAAAAACTCACTAAAAGCAAAATATGAATATGATGTCAGTTTCACTTTATTCCCACCCAACTAAGGGAGAGGCGGAATCTTGTCTTCTTCGTAGAGAAGCAGTAAGCCTGTAGCAACTCTCTACTGCCTCTACTGCCTCTGCATTAATTTTAGGTGCCAGAAAAGTGTTTCAAAATTACCCTGAAAATATTGCACTCATAGGTATTTGTGCAATGAAAATGTGGTGAAATTTAAAAATCAACCCATCAGAAGTTGTAGGTTTTGGACAGAAAACAACATTCCAAGTTCAATTGTGGTCTTGATCATGCAACACCTTTAGTTTATGGAAAAATCATCTGGAAATTGTTTCTTAACATCAACACATTTATCTCGCTATTTATTACAGATGAGTCTTTATTGGATAAGAGCAATGTTGATTCAAGTACCTAAGGAAATGTTGAGAGAATTTTCACATTTTTTCTTTTCCAATTTCCAAATGGATGTTTTTATCAAAACCAGTCTGAGGGATGTCATTTCCCAAGCAAAAACATCCTCTTCAAATGCAGGCACTTTTTTCATGCAAATGACACATATTATCCGTACATCTGTGCAGAAGACCTGCTCTGAATGAGATAAAAGTCAGTGTTTCAATCCATCAGGGCATGATGACAATCGCAATGTTTTAAGCCAACAGAGGGGTAGTGGAGCATCAAAGCCATGCAACTTTAGATATTATTTGCCATACAAAAATCAAACATTTGAATTTGGAGAGCTTTACTTCTGATGTGGCTTCCTGATTTCATTTGAAATGAATTAGGCCTATTGTACTTTGGTGGTGATAGATTTCTACATGATTTCACAGCATGATTTACCTACCTCTAACTAAAACCAACCCTCGAGAGATGCTCGCTGTCTCTCACCCATACACCACTGATGTGTCTGTATTTTTATCTTACTTAATCCCACCATGGTTGGCTACTACTAAACTGCATTTACGAGCGAATAGCATTGATATAGTCTAGGCAGGTGCATGGGTACAGCATACCTTATTGTATTCAAAGCAATATTTGCATTCATTTCTATTCTGTTCAATGTTCTGGTGCGGTAAGCTAAGCTGCTTATCTTGGCTTAAGCAACCCAGATTTCAATTTCCTGTTCAAACATGTAAATTGGGATTGTTGATATTGTTTTAAGCGTCCAATTTATTTTTGTACCTAGGTAGGTACTCGGTGAGGAAGAGACATAGGTAGGCCTACTGAAAAAGAGCACTCCACAATTTATTTTGCACACGAACATACAAAAAGCAGAAAATAATTTTGCATGTTGCTCAGAGTGTGATGTAGGTACAAATTCAAATAGTCTACTATCTCCTTCTTCACCACTCAGAGAATAATAATTGTGCAGGTACTACTCATATTGAGGCGTACACAACAATGTTTCTTCAACTTTCACAGATGTAGGTAGGTACAAAAGTCGTGTACAAAATTTGCCTATCCTTGCTGTGGCTGTCAGGCATTTGAATCTTTTTGTTTGTTTCGAATAGCCAGCCCTATTGCTGTTTTCTTCTATCTCACCAATTCTAATCTGTTGCTTTGCTTGTTTGTTTTCTGTTTTCTGAATGTATTTCTACATACCTAATTGTTGATATTGCCAGCTGATAGATCACTGTCGAACAAAAAGAAGGAGCAGAATGCGAATGTGTCGGGTCTGTTTGTTGGCGGTCAGATTCCACTGTTTGCCAAGCATTCCCATCAGCAGCAACAGCAACACAACAGCTGGTTTCAACGAAAGGAAGATGAGAAAGAAGAAGATGAAAAAGAAGAGAAGAAAAGCATCAAGTTCAACTTGCCTATTGTAAAGAGCAAAAAGAAAAGGACAACAACAACACCAGGACCTGGTCAGATTGTCACAGAGACAGGGAAAGCCAAATCAGATGAAGAACTACTTCTGCCACTGGCCAAGGAAGGTGATGGATCCATCTGTTGCTTGGCAGCTGCCAAAGAATTTCTTGGTTTGTTGATTGATTGATGATTGATTGAGCTTTTTGGTTTGTTGATTGATTGATTGAGCTTTTCTTTGTTTTGTTATCAGTTTGATCTCCAGGATTTTTTAAAAATCTTTATGGTGAGGTTAAAAATACTTATGTTCAGCATTTGCTCGCTTTTCGACAGAAATCAATCTCAATGCTCCCCTTTCATTTTTTTCATTTGTAAGATTAGTTATTTTTCCAGGTTTGCCCTTGGAGCTAACCCTGATCATGGGTTAATAGTTACTTACTTCAAGGATACTTTGTTCACCGCCAACTCCAGGATTTCTCTCCTGAAACAAACTTAGGCTTGTCATATGGTGATGTGACCTACCGTATATCGGTAATTATTACACTTCAACAGAAGCAGTAGGGCATGACAGGACAGAGAAGTACCTATGTTTTTGGATATTGATGGCCTTTTGAATTGAACTGGGAAGGTGGCACCAACTGTTGCTGTTGTTGTTAGATTCCTCTTTCTTAAACTAATTTGGAAAATGGCCACAAAACAGAATTATTCTTTGGTGGGTAGTCTACAATCTGTACCAGTCCATTAGGCCTATCTGGGTATGGGACCACCGTTGCTGGGGGGAGGGATAAAAATTGGTGTGGTGAGAAAAAGGCAAACACTTACCCATCCCTTGTTCAAAGGGAAACCATCCTCGAATGCTTTTTTTGCAAGTGATGAATTATCATGCTTGGTTGCCTTGCTGATACCCAAGATGAAGATGATGCGATATCTTTCAGATCAAAGGTTTAAAGTGGTACCAACTACGGTTACATGAATTTCTATGTTTGTTGTCAGATTTTGCTAAAACTTTTACGTAATTGAGGGGATTGACTACAGCACTTCCTGTACAAAACCTTCACACCTCTAGCTCATGCGGTTTAGGTGCTGGGGCCATTTTAAGTCTCTACAAAAGATGCCAGAATGCGTGGCTCACAGAAAACATTTCAAAAATAACTGGTAGGTTGATTAAATTTTCCAGAAGCGAGGCTGGAATTTCTGGAAAATTTTATCAACCATGCCACTAATTTTTGTTGTGTGCTCTGACCCGTACCCTGGGGGAAGCAAGCCAAAGCTGTCAAATTTTGTTTTCAGGGACAGAAAACCAAGCAAAAACATTTTATGGTGCCTGTTTTTTGAATTTCTTGCTCTATTTTGAGTTATTTGCTTTTTTTCTTGTTATGATAGAAAAGCAGAAATTTTTTCAGATCCAAACCTTCAAGAATGCTCGTACGTAAAACATAGAGAGAAGCTGCAAAATTGGGCCCATCGAAAGTTTTCTTGTTTTTCTTTTACTTAAAAGTAGGGGAAGTGAGGGCAAGGCGGACCTCTGAATATTCAAAGTCAATTTTGGTATTTGAAGGCGAATGCATAATTTATTCAAAAATAAATAAATAAACACAAACTCGTTGCCAAATATGTGAAACACTTTCGGTATGAAAAAAAAAACATCGAAAAATAAAAAATTGACAGCCTTCCAAATGTCGAATTCCAGAATGTCAATTTTGCCTCATACCCAAGGGCAAAAGTACCCCACCCAAGAGGCAAAACTTACCCATAAAATGAGAATTGGAAGAATACGGCAGGAGTTGAGCAATTGGCCAAATGGCATTTCTGGTCATCATTTTTGTTGTCCATCAAGGAATGAATGGCCTATCAATTTCGCCGTTTACGGCCAACCTAACCTATCTTCTTTTCAATAGTTAGAACCTGCAACCTGATTTGGCATTTGGCATATGGACACGACAATCGTAAAACCTTGACAGGGTAGGGTTCATCTTTTCATCTTGGATGCCAACAACCAATCCCTATAGGTTCGGGCTGTCGAAAGTTTGGCAATTCAGATGATTTCAACATAGGGTGCAAAAAAGCAAAATGCACCATATCCACGTGTCCCCAAGTGCTCACCTGCAAATGGCACAGAAACTTCTCGAATGATCTAGTTGTGCAAATAAACATCAGGTATTTGAAGCGCATTTCACGTTGTGCCAGGCTTGCTCGATGGCTGAGCTCTGCTCCATAACTCGAGAGGACCCGGGTTCAATCCCCACTCACAGAATCCACACAGACTTTTTTCTGGAATACTGTTTAGGACAAGTGTTCATGTGGGTTTTGGCTAAAGTGCGCATGTTTTTGAAAGATGGAAATGTGATTTAAAAACGTTCTGCAGTCCAGAATTTTTAGTTTGCTCCTGCATTCGGCAAAGGCTTCCCCTTGTAATTTTTCTTCATCGCCCAGCCAGGGTGACTGATGTTTGCCGTTTGCACTCTTGACTGTCACAAAAAATCAAACCATTTTTGGCCTGGCCCTTTCGGTTAACCGTGGCTCTGGTGAGGGCTAATGCAAAAAAAAAAATTGACCGTAGACTGGAAATGAAATGATCCCTGGGCCATGGCCTGTTATAAATCCAGGGGCTGACTGGGCTGGATCAGTAACCTTTCTTTGGGCCCCCAGGACCACCCCGTAAGGTACGGTTGAATTATTGGGTACCATCCCGTAAGGTACAGTACCTGATCAGGGTACATGCTTTTGTAAAAAGCACATGTCTGGATCTGGAAGTGCCCCAAATGGATGGAACTTGAGACTGCAGTTCACTTGGAACTTGGGGCTGCAATGATAAAACTCGGGACACATGACATTCTTGTACGCTCTTCCAAATAAAAACAGAGAACAGTCTCCTTAATTTTAGAGCCGCTTTCTGAAAACACCTTTCACTTTACCTCTGCAATTTATCGCACAAAAGGCCCAAACTCAGGAGTGCGAACGCACCTCAATCTTTTAAAAATAAAAAATCTTAAAAAAAATCTAAAAACACCCCAATGCACAAATCAGCTTTTCAAATATTTGCCGTCCCTGGGAATGGAATCACAACCTCCAGTGCAAAGTCCAATTGACAGTCTGTAGCTTTAAGCACTCAGCCACTGATGCCAGTTGGGGATTGAAGTAGGTATCCGACTTCAGCCTTTGAACCAAGAATGTGTGTCTTTGCCAAGGTGGAACATGATAAATCGTTCTTGTTTGATCAGATTTGCCCTGTGTCAACCTACACTCCGCCTGCTCTGTTCCCTTGTTTTTCGTGACGTGTCTTCTATTGTTGGACCACCTTTAAATTCACATTTCAAAAGAACAAAAATAAACTTTTCTCCAAAATTGTGTCAATATTGTGGTTATTACGGCACAAACAAAACTGAAACTTTGCACCCTTGTATAAAAATTACACAGAATTCAGATCAGCTGTAAAAATGCATAAAACTTGTCACCCTGAGACAAAAAAGTAATAAAAGATACATTGTGTGGCCTGTTTTTCCGCCAGTGTGCATTTGTGGAAAATCAGCAGGACAGTTCTAGGTATGTTTGATTCATTTAATATTTAATTTTAGGGGTCGAACCGGTACAGTACCCGTTTGTACCCGTACCCGTACCGGTTTGATTTTGTACCCGTACCGGTACCCGTTTGAAAATCCAACCAGGTACGGTACCGGTTGGACTCCGGGATTCATCGATTTTTTGGGCAATTTTATGAGAGCAAACATGCATGTGTGACACATCATTCTTGGTCAGTTTTTTCTCAGGAATTCATTGATGTAAATAAAATTAATGTAAATTCCAAACAGAAAGAGTTGTGCATGGTTTTGAATAGGGATCCAACAGTCCGGATCCAACCAGACTGGTTCAGCAACCATCTGGGCACAAAGTGAGGTCTCCTTCTCAGGCATCAGTTCTTTTATATGCATGTGGGACACATTGACCTTGCCAAGTGGGAGGGACTTGCGCTCCTATGCCAATTTTTAGTGGGATGCCCCTCCCTCACTCATACGAAACTCAACATCATTGGCCGATCGCCAGCCTATAAAAAGGAGACAGCCCGACCAGTTTCTGTCTTATTTCAATGTATTTGAAAGTGTCCGGACTAGTGCTCTTGTGAGGCTCAAGGTCATCAGCATCATAGCATATAAAAAGGGAACAGATGGAACAAATTTGTCATTCTGTTTCATGGTGCAGAGCTGGACTGGTCTCTCTTGGTGTCCTCTTCCTCTTTGCGACTTTCATCCGGGATGTGTGCGGCACGAAGAATTTCAGTTGGCACTGGGAAAATGCCATACTTTCGCCACTTTCTGAACTCACACGGCAACACTTGACAATAAATTCAGCTACATTGAAGTCTATGCCACTTTTGATTTGACCTGACAAATTATATTATAGATGGCGCCACATGTTAGTGAGTAAAAGTGACTTGCAGTACGTATTTTCTCAAATTGTTGCTGATTCTTTTTTTTTGTCCTGTGTTTGCACTTATCCTCAGCCCTCCTGTTGTTTACTACGCCTGGTACGAAAGGAGTCTTAGGACGTTTGACCCTTAAGAATGGGATTTCAAATGTCAGTGGTAAGTGAATGAATACGGGTGATTTTATCTTCATCCAGGAAAGCTGGGGTGACTGCCCTCGCGAACGTAGACCAGCGGAGATGCTCAGGAAATCCAATGCAATGTGTGTGGCATTGTGTTGGAGGTGCCAAGCGCCGAAAGGGGTGTGCGCAAAGCGGTACCGTTGCACCAAGATCATCCATCCCTGACATTCATATAGCAAACGGGACCAAGTCAGATGCGCACGCGTTCCCATAGGGAAGAGAGCGCCTGGTCCTTCGTGTTAGTCGCAAACGAACAGAGCAGATCCACACTGCACAAAGTCTTGCTTCAAACTGACATGATCATCCCAGAAATCAGTTCTTTTATGTGCAGGTGGGTGGAGCTTGCAAAGACAGGAAATCATTGTTCGAGGCTCCTCCCACATGTCAGTGTCCCAACTCCCAAGGTCGTCAGCATCACAGCATATAAAAAGGGCAGAGATGGAACACATTTGACATTCTGTTCTGTGGTGCAGAGCTGGACTGGTGGTCTCCCATGGTCACACAAATTAATTCAATCCATAGGAAGTACCTAGTTTAGTTTCATCAAATGTATTTATTTTTGTTCCTTTGTTTTATTTTTTTAATTTGTTTTTTAGCGTTTTTTTAAATTCTATTTCAAATAAAGTGATTCGTGTTCCGTTTTGCCTTTTCACTTTTACTGTTGCTCATGCTTTTGCTGAACTAACATCTTGAAAATTGGAAGAATCTTGAAAGAAAAAAGAAAAGAAAAAATGATAAAAATACAAAGGAAAAGGCAAACTTCAAACATCAATAACTCGCTCAAATGACAACATTTTTCAATTCGGTTTTGATTTTTGGGGTCACAAAAGAGGTGGCTTTATGCTCACCCACAAAGTTGCAACCGGTACATGTGTACCGGTACCCGTACTGGTTGCTGTACCCGTACCGGTTGCCGTACCCGGTTCAACCTGTACCGGTTCGACCTCTATTTAATTTTAATTTAATTTATATATTTGCTGTGTTCACCAAACCGTTTCATTATATTCTGGGAATTCAGAATAAACTGGAGCATATATTTTTTTTTTTAAAAATTATTTTTGACAATTGTTACCATGGCCGAGGCGGTTGGTTCCCCCTTCAAGTCGATCCCTTGTCGTATCTCATGTGCAGACTGGAGATATCAGCAAGTTAATGATGGCCAGCATGGTAAAAAAATGTTGAAAATTAACCAGAAATAAATTACAAAACTGACGGTGGGGAGTTCAAGTCGACACATTGCATAAATGCGAGGAGCAAAGTTGAGATTAAATTAAACCGGAGAGTTCAACTACCGTTAATGTCGGGGTTTAATCACAAATTTGCTCCTCGGAGCTAAATTTGCTACCACAGTCAACGTTAATCCAAGGTCGGCTAAACCGGAGAGATCAACCTCGGAATAGCCTAAACTGAGGTTCAATTTGGTACCGAATAAGCGATTTGCCACCGCACTTTTATTCCTAAGCGGTCGTGGGATTAAACATGGGTTTAGCGAAAAATCCTTCGGCAGACGATTTCCTGGCAATATTTCTTCAACTGGAATGGAAGAATAACTCTCTCTGGAATGGTAGGAGTCCAACACACCATTAGCCAGAACACAATTCGCACAGAATATATCAATTGATATAAGGTTTAAATTTGGTGAGAATGAATCTGGGAAGTAATCCTGATCCTCGCAGTCGTTTCAAATACTTGTATCTTCATCATCATCGTCTGAACCAACTTTGATTGATTGATTCTCCAATGTTAGGGACAACATCAATAACTGTGGAAGTGATTTTTCCCAATGTGGAAAGCTCAGGCTCACCTCCTCCAGTTTTTTCTGGGACCTCAAAAAAAGCAGCTTTTTGAGATCTTGCTGTCTGCTTCAATGCCTTGCACAAGCCATGTACCTAGTTGTTTTATATCCCTTTTTAGACGACTCACCCTTTGAATTGAACTCATTCGCAAGCTACACCCACGCCTCAAACATTACAAGTTCCAGGTTCCATGCCTCAGTTTCGCTCCAATCATTAGAGCATTGATGAACTTTGCTTTCCAAGGAAAGTGCATATTTCCGCAGCACCTCCAGAAAAAATTCGGTGTCGGAATAGACTGGGGTAAAACGCGGATTCCAAATCCAACCCAGCGGGAGAGAGAAAACGTTTAACATCAAAATATAGGAAGGATAGGAGGAGATAAAGAACGGGAAAGGATACTCTCCGCACCAATGGTATGAAGGTCATCCTGCCACTAGGCTTTCCCTGCTAATTGCAAGTCATTCAATCCTTTCGCATTGGAGTTGATTCCAAAGACCGGTAGCAGGCACCAGCCATCACGAGCGCCCCTGCGATCTTCAAACTTGCTGGTATTGCATGGCTTCCTGAACCCCATTACTGGGACTGTTTGCTCCAGTTTTACGGTCGATACAGTTCCTCGGGAGCAGGGGTGCTTGAGGATGAGCTGGGGAAAGGTCAACCACATCATCCTTGCTTTGCCCAAACTCGGAATCTGGGATAGACCCATTCTCACGCATCCATAGTGTGAGGAAGTCACCATACATCCCACGAGAGGGAAAAGAGCCCTTGACCCCGTATGTTCACAAAACCAGGTGAGCTGCTTTGACAGACAGCCCGGTCCTGGGTTGAGTACTCCAACTCCTTCGATGACATCTGCTGATCTATTCGGAAAAGATGACATCTGCTGTCGAGCGCAGAGGTGCTCGATTCTTGGCAGTTGAGGAATTCCTCTGTCTGCGTCGTGTCGTACCACCGAGGACTGGAAATCGTCGGAGAGTATTTTCGGCCGCGACGTCGGTCATGGAAGATGGAAGAAGGATAGATCCAATGGATCTATCCTTCTTCCATCTTCCATGACAGGGGGTCTGGGGGACGGAGTCCCCCAGAAGTTGAAGAAATTTTGAAATTTCAGGTCCATTTTTGATGAAAAATTGTGGATTTTCTGAAAAAATCTTGTCAAAAAATACATGTTTCTGGAAGGGAAAATCCTCCTTCGTTCCTGTCCTTGACTAAAGCAAAAACATTTCGTATTCGTGTGCGATTCAGGAGTTTCACCACCATGTGAGTGCATGCCTCCAATAATTCACAAATCATTGTGTACCTACGTAGCCTATCAAGTGCGGTTTGGCGATGGCGACAAAAGTCCACAAACAAAATAACGAGCAATTCAAAACGAGAAAACTGCGGCCAGCTGAATGAAATAAAAATAGAGACAAATAAATGTGCATTCTGTTGGTTGTAGGTATGTCTCATAACGACGCAAATCCCACTTGCACGTTGAGGGAAGGACATAAAAATAAAAGGCCTTATTTTTAGTTTGAGCCCAAGTTTTAGTTTGAGAAATTCTACAGGCACAAAAAGCATTTTTCCTAATTGTGGAGTGGTCGAATCATTGTGCTACATTCTTCTTTGGGGAAAAAATTATGAGGGTATGATTTTCCATGTCTAGACAACGAATAAGGTTGACAGTGGAAGGATTACGTGTCAGGATGGTGCGCTCTGGGTAGTTAGTTGATAGAATGAAAAAAAAGCTGAAGCTTTTTTGAAAAATTAGGGGTCCTCAGATGCCATTTTACGACATTTCAGGTCCTTTTTTCCTTATCCTGGAGGGTTTGCAGTCGCAATAGATGGAGCAAGGAAATAACTGTCAGACACGACTTTCTGGATGAGTTTTTTTTCATTTTACCATTTTCTGTAAATCAAAACAGAAAGTACAAAAGAAACAGAATGTAGCTATTGAAGTCCTGGGGTGTGCAGGGCACACACCAGGACTTCGGCCAAGGGTCCCCTCGGAAAAAGGCTAGGGGGTAACATCGGCCGAAGGTCGAGGTTACCCCCCCCTAGCCTTTTTCCAGCAGGGGAATCAAAACAGGAATTACAAAAGAAACAGAATGTTGCTATTGAAGTCCTTCCTGGTGTGTGCAGGACACGCAAGGACTTTGGCCAAAGGTACCCTTGGAAAAAGGATAGGGGGTAACCTGAGCCAAAGGCCGAGGTTACCCCCCCTGGCCTTTTTCCGGCAGGGGAATCAAAAAGGAAGTAGGTACAAAAGAAACAGAATGTTGCTATTGAAGTCATTCCTGGTGTGTTCAGGGCGCACACCAGGAAGGACTTTGACAGCAACATTCTAGGGTGGGGGGTAGGGGGGGGGGGTAACCTCGGCCAAAGGCAGAGGTTACCCCCCTAGCCTTTTTCCGGCAGGGGAATCAAAACAGAAAGTACAAAGAAACAATGTTACTCCTATTGAAGTCCTGGTGTGTGCCCTGCACACACACCAGGACTCTTTTCCCACCTTTTTCCGACGGTACCCTTGGCCTTCGGTCAAGGGTACCGTCGGAAAAAGGCTGGGGGGGGGGTAACCTCGGCCGAAGGCCAGGGGGGGTAACCCCCCCTACCCCCCCCCCCCCCCCTATGCTCAACCCTGAGGCAATTGCGCATTGACATGGCAGTGATACCTAGCTTGTTATTGTGGACCACACATGACATTTTTATAAACATAATGAACTTTTTACTAAAATTTCAGTGAATCAGGAAACTCATTTTTGGAGCATTTCTGCGACAGGATATCAACCGAGTCAAATTTCCATCTTTGACAGAGAAAATTCATGACTGAAATATTGGGTGGGACAATTTATGACTTTTAAAATATTGGGGGGACGTCTTATTATTTGGTCGACGATGTTTCCAGATCCTTGGATGCGGGTTACCCAGTGCATCCAATATTTCTTGATTTCTCTAAGGCCTTTGACCTCGTGCCACATGACAAATTGATACGCAAACTTATTTCTCTCAATTTCCCTGCTGTAACTGTACAACTCGTTTCATCTTTCCTTTCTCATCGCACCCAGCAAGTGTCCGTGAATGGATTACTCTCTACACCTCGCCCTGTCCCTTCAGGGGTCCCGCAAGGTAGCGTTCTTGGTCCGATTCTTTTCCTAATTTACGTGAATGACGTAACTGAGGGTCTGGGATCTTGTATTCGCCTATTCGCCGATGATATCATTATTTACAGAGCGATCAAAAAATCTACTGATATCCAAACACTGTCTGACAGTATTTGCTGCATTTCTGAGTGGTGCGATACCTGGGGAATGAGACTGAATCCTAACAAATGCAAAACAATGTCCTTTTCCCGAATTGTTAACCCTCCCCCATACATGATTCCCTGCTATTGCCTATCTGGGACTCCACTAGAAAGCGTTCCCGCCTATAAATACTTTGGAGTAATCCTTAGAGCCGACCTCAGTTGGGGTGACCATATTCGTTCGACTGCCTTAAGAGCGAGTCGACTTGTCGGCTTCATCCAAAGGAATCTTAAGTATTCAACACGTGCAGCTTGTGTCCATTGTGCTACCAGTGCTGGAATACGCGTACGCAGCATGGGACCCGATGCTTGCTTCAGAGATTCATCTTTTAGAAAGTACCCAGAGACGTGCTGCCAAAGTTATCTCCGGGAACTTCCATCACTGTGCCTCTGTGTCAGCTCTCCTATCTGACCTACAACTTGAACCTCTTCGTGATAGGCGACGCAATCGCCGGCTCAAAATTCTTTCTGACCTTGTTTTTCAAAAATGCCCTGTTCCGCTTCCTTTCTGCTATTGCCTAAAGTCTGTTCAACGCCGTTCCGACCACGGGTTTTGTTTTTCATATCCAACACCTAGGCACAATTTTCTTCTGAATTCATTCTTTCCAAAAACAATAAGAGAATGGAATTCCCTTGATGCTCCATCTCGGTTGTTTCCAAAGCACTCCTGAGGCACTTCCCCCAAAAAAGAGCCATTTTTGGATTTCTCTCACCATTCATTTTAATTACATGCATCACCGTTACGCGAGAGATTTCTCCTGTGTTTCACGCCTTATTCATCTGCTTCCATTTGTTTTTAATTGGAGAACTGTTTGTTTTGTTTTGTTTTTACTCAATTTGACGATGTTTTAAACGGATGTATAGGTACTTTGGAGCGGTGTGCTCCCTGCCTCCAAAATTCTTTGGTGCAGTATTGTTAGAAATTAAATTAAAATTCATTGGCTTGTCAACGTTGGGCTTGTGATTTCAAATGGTAACAACAGCAAAGCATGGACCCTTGCCCCAGGTTGACCGAGCGTCTGGCCTCTCATGTGAAGATCATGCAATGTTTACTTCCAGCGATGCTCCGGTTTCTGTTTTCATATCGAGGCTGCTTCGAAACAAACGCAAAAAACATCAACAAATGGCGTCATTGTCTCCAGCAGCCAATCACTGATCGCAAACAACTACGCCGCAGCGCAAGAATAACTTGATCTCTCCGATTTATGGCCACGGCAGCAAAATTTGTGCCGGGGTTTATCTGCTCCCAGATGGCCTTATTCCTCAGATTATTCACGATTGAACTCTCCGGTTTAATAATCCGAGGACTAATTTGACACCTCAGTTTTAATTTGGCTACGGAATAATTTGCTTCGGCAGCAGATTAAACCCCGACTTGAACTCCCACCGTGAAGATTTGGTGAGTTGAATTGAAGATGCTGAGTCAGATGAGATCGAATTGCAATTTTCCTTTTTTTCTGTTTTTCTTTTTTCTTTTCTTTTTGACTGTCCATCTCTTTCTGAATCTAAAACAACAATTGAAAAAGGTTGCATTTAAGCACCATTCCATTGGAAACCAGCACCGAAACAGTATTCAATATTCCAACTGAGGGTTGTCAGTTATAAAGGTGTTTAGTCCTGGCAGAGCTTGAACAATTTATGATTTCCTTACAGAGGGATTTTCTGTTTATTTCTGGTTGATCTGGTCCCAGGAATTGCCTCTTCGTCTTGTCACCACCATGAGGCTCCCTCTCATGTGGCAACTGATGAAGTGTTCGGTGAGGGGGACATCAGAAACGAAGTTGTGATTTCTGGAAATTTGATCAACCATGCTCTTTCTTTTAGGCTAAAACAACAATTGCACCTATGTGATCATGCATGAAAGGAAGCACAAAAAAAGGGAAACATATAAAAATCAATGACATCGATCAAGCCCTAATTTTTACCATCTTATTTTTCTCTCAACTCCAAAGATCAATGCCAAAAGGGAAAGGGCACCAAAAGCCGGATGACCAGCCGAAGGAATCGAATAATTAAGCCAGACGAATCATTGCTGAAAGGGACAACTTCTTCTTCTTCATCCTCATCTTCATCGGAAGAAGTTCTCCGTCAGCTTCAAAATGTCAGCATGTTTTTCAACTATGCGTGCTCAAATAACGATAATGATGATATACTGAGAGACTATGATATGTTTCTGGAAGCATTTACAGATCAAAATAGTTCAAAGTCATGGAAAAAGCATCATGTTGATGTTGATACATCAGCTGATGTGGAGACCATTCGCAAACATCTGAATTCGTTGGCACTTAAGAAGGATTCAAGAATGACTCCAGGTTTGTATCAGTATATTGGTTTCGTTTCTTGATCTCTCTCTCAAAAAAATAAATTAAATCTGTTTTCATTGCTGGGATTCCCCTGTGCCCTCACCTCCTCTTTCAACCCACCTTCTCTTTTCTCGTCCACCTCACGACCAAACACACTGCCACCTCCAACCAACTGGATGTCACGCATGACACGCTTGCTTTGGAATGAAAGTGCCCATTGGGCTGGACAAAAAAGGATCAGCATTTCACGCTTCTGTTTTGGTTGGCTTCTGTTTGCAATCAGATAAGGAGACAGACGCAAGGGAGGCCAAATCGTAGGCTCTCCATGCCTGTAAAGCTTTAGGGAGGAGGGAGGGTGGGTTGGTGGTAGGAAGAGTGGGTGGGAGGGAGTGAACGAGACCGGACGAAATGAGAAAATTGAATGGTGATGAGGGCTGCAGAGGTCATGATCACTTTGTGGTTGGCTGTGTTTATCTCTGCCACAGTTTAAAAGCTTCAAAAAAACAACTTACAAAATGATGTAATTTGTTTTTAAAGCTTATAAACTGTGGCAGAGATAAACACAGCCAACCACAAAGTGAAATGAGAAAAGTGGGCAGAGGGCCCTCAACCTGATTGTACACCTTTTTTTTTTTTTTTTTATCAACAGAACAGGTACCTGTGTTGTGTGTGAAAAGAAGAACTGAAGAAGTTGTTGTTGTTGTTCTTAAGTGAGCTATTTCTAAAATTGAAACAAAAAAAAACTGCTGTCCCCTGAACAACAAAAAACAGAACTCAAACTGACACCAAGAAAGAGAGAAGAACAAACTGAAAGTTTTTTTGCAATTACGAAAGAACATCACAGTTTTGTTCTGTTCTGTTCTATCATTATTCCTAATTTACTGAAATTCTTTTGGCCGCCGAGTCTTTGGGTCCAGTTTTTCCATTGAAGAGATCACATTCCTCGTAATTTTTTTTTAACTCGGGTCCCAGTACCAACAGGTAAAAGTGGCACGACACCTCATTATCTGGACAAATGATGCACTTGGACCGGTTGCTGCATGTACTCGTAAGTTGGG
>JASGXE010009120.1:0-16830 GCA_030068105.1 Sinentomon sp. SZTP_YWyxl
CGAAAACAACAGCGCACCAAGCAGTTTGTTGACAACAAGTGTTTCCATTACTTACTTACGCTGACATTGGTCGGCGGCCCGGGAAGGGCGTGAGTGCGGCGAAAGACCGGCGTGAGACGCGTGGAGGGCGCGAGGAGCTTCCGCGAGCACCGGCGAAGAGCGTGCGGCTGCCGATTATAGTAAACCTCATGCAGGATCATAGTTCATAGTTACAGCAAACCTCATGCAAGATCATAGTTCATTATTATAGAAAACCCCATGCAGGATCATAGTTCATATAGTTAAAAGAGCTCATTAACGTAGACGGCCTATTTACAATTCGGGAACTCATTCCAAAACACGTACGACAAGAATTTGGGTTCACACTGTACTTCTGTGAGCTGCTCAAAAAGTTGCCCCATGGTCGTAGACGGGCGTGACGTCACAATGTTAAATCCCATCTGTACCTGGGCCTGTCTAGTACTCTCTAGCATTATAGCTCCGTTTTAATCAAGAAATTGCCCCTATCTTATCCGACGCGTATGCAAATAAACTTTTTTGCGGCAGGCCAATTGCAGCGTCTTTTGTTACTTAGGGGAACGACAGCATTATCGCTCCGTTTTAATCAAGGAATTGCCCCTAACTAATCCGAAGCGTATGCAAATTTACTTTTTTGCGACACACCAATTGCAGCGCCGTTTGTTACTTAGGGGAACGGCGGCATTATAGCTCCGTTTTAATCAAGAAATTGCCCCTAACTAATCCGCAGCGTATGCAAATGAATTTTTGCGCTCATCATTTGCAATCTGTTTCTGTGAAGCAAGACTTATTGATTCACTGAAATCAAGAAATTGGCCCTGACTAATCCGAAGCACGTGCAAATGAAGGTTTATGCAGCTTGGCAAGCGCATTGCAGCGCTGTTTCTTTCTCAGGAGTTTCCAAGGAAACCTTGCAAGAAAATCTGGCACATTGACTTTTTCTACCAAGGTGAGGACAATTGCAGCGTCTAAGGACAGAAGCGGGAACGAGGACTTTCATGGACTTGTGGGGGAGATCGGATAACACACTTATAGCTCGTGGGCTTTGGACGCTTTGGCACTGGCGGATCTAACGGGGGCAGAGGCGGCGACTGAACCTTCGCGGGGCAAATTTTTTATTTTAGCTGAATTATATATGGGAAAATCAACATTTTTGCACTGAAAATTAAATCCAAACTTTTTTGAGGTGTCGATCGGCGGACTTCGTCCCCCGGATCCCCTGCCAAAGAGATTTGCCCTTTGGAACTCTGCGGGATCTGCCCCATACCCCATAACCGAAGTATATCCACGAGCCGCCTTCTGTCGGCGTGCTGGATCCGCGGGATTCGCCACTGCCCCAAGTTTTATGTCTTACCTGAGCCACTGCAACAAAACTTCATTGGGATTTTATGTTGGGATAAAGGTTGAATAAACATTGTCAAATAATGTGACCACTAATAAATTGAACTTTATTGTCATTTTCTCCCCAAAGGGATTGCATTCACGAATTGCTTGGTCACATACCGATGTTGGCTGATCCGGAATTTGCACAGCTGTCGCAGGAGTTGGGACTGGCTTCATTGGGAGCAACAGACGAAGAAATTGAGAAGCTATCAACGGTAAGATAAATGTTTTTGTACTTCAAATGCCATATTTTTCATGACTTTCACTGTGTCTGTAAGCATTTCAAGTTTCAGCATAAAACAACGCGGACCTGCTACAAGATGGGGAACTGAGACCTCAAAGTTCTTGGGTGACACTTCTCTCAATCTTTCCAGATTGTAAAGGCACAAACGTTTGAGGGAACCCTAAGAGCCTTTTCAACGCTGAACGTGTTTCGGAAATAAGGCTCGTGATACCCATGACAAAATTCTCTCAATTTTCCGAAGTTGTAAAGGCAAAAGCGCGAGGGGATTCTGCGCTGAAGAACCTTGAGAGTTTCTGTAGGTTCCTAATTTCCATTCCAAAACTTTTCTCTACGTTGAGAAGGTTCTTAAGTGGAACGTTTTCTCAATTTTTTCCACCGTTGTCAACGTAAACGTTTCAGGGGAGTCTCCGTTTAAGAACCTTTTTAACGCCGAGAGAGTTTCTGAAATGTGGTTGGTGGTGCCTATAAAAAAAACTCTTTTGGCGTTCAGAAGGTTCTTAAGTGGAAATTTCTCTCAATTTTTTCAATTGTTGTGAAGACGAACGTTTGAGAGAAGACTCCGCTTCAGAACTTTCTGCAATTATGCTTCTGATGGTGCCTGTGATGACAAAAACGCTCTCAGCGTTGAGAAGGTTCTGAAGAGAATTTCCCTCAAATTTTTTTCATTGTTCTAAAAGCAATCGTTTGAAAGAGGTCTTGCCCTTTTACTTCGTAATGCTGATAAACGTTTCTCTAAAAGGCACGCAGCTCCAAGATTTGCGATTTGCAACATCAGGTACAGCTGCTGGATTTGGATTGGTGACATTGGCATAGAGCTGCTGGATTCGGCTGAGCAGCATCCGGCATGCAGCTGCTGGATTGGGATTGGCACAACAGGCTTGCAGCTGCTGGATTGGAATTGGCAACAGCTGGCATAGCTGCTTGGCAACATCCGGCATGCAGCTGCTGGATTGGAATTGGCAACAACAGGCTTGCAGCTGCTGGATTGGAATTGGCAACAGCTGGCATAGCTGCTTGGCAACATCCGGCATACAGCTGCTGGATTGGGATTGGTAACAACAGGCTTGCAGCTGCTGGATTGGAATTGGCAACAGCTGGCATAGCTGCTTGGCAACATCCGGCATGCAGCTGCTGGATTGGGATTGGCAGCAGCAGGCTTGCAGCTGCTGGATTGGAATTGCCAACATCAGGAATAGCTGCTGGATTGGAATTGGGAACATTACGCACACAGCTGCTGGATCTGCTGCAGGGCAGTGGCATGTCCTGAAATAAAGTTTAAAACCAGCCAAATGGAACATCTCGCTGCAGGCTTCTGGTTGTGCACCGCGAGAGAACCGATGATCCTTTGCCACAGTCGCATTTAAAATTCGGTTGCTCTTAAAAAGTCGCTTTCAAAAGTCGGCGGGCCCTTTGACCCCTGATTTACCAATAATGTTGTGAACACTAACGAAGTCTGCGATCTGGCCAACTTCTTCTCGTTTCTGTTTAAACTCTAATTTACCAACACCTGTACAAAGTCTCTCATGGTAAACTTATTGGATTAGGCTCTCTTAAAGTCTCATCTCTACATCCAGCCAACGAGTTCGGCAACCTCACGCAATTTATAATTCTCTCCCATTCAGGTGTACTGGTTTACAGTCGAGTTCGGCCTGTGCAAAGAGAACGGCAAAACCCTGGCATACGGTGCTGGTCTGCTGTCGTCTTATGGTGAACTGATGCACGCTCTCTCAGACAAGCCGGAACGAAGACCGTTCAACGCACCGAAGACCGCTGTTCAACCCTATCAGGACCAGGATTATCAGGATGTCTACTTTGTTGCTGAGAGCTTTGAGGATGCCAAGGATAAATTAAGGTTAGCAGTGTGGTTGAATATGCCAGCGCCAAGGATAAATAGGTTAGCAGTGTGGTTGAATATGCCAAGGATAAAATAGGCTTAGCAGTGTGGCTGAATGTGATCAAAATGAGGCACTTTTTGGCGTCTAGGTCTCAATCGGTGACGTTATCTGTATCAATCGGCGATATTTTTTTATAGGCAATCAATGATTGAGACCCTCCCTTCCACGATCATTAACTGCTAAACACATTCCGCAGCAGTGCAGGTCATTATCGTAACACCATATGATACGAAGGAGCAGAACGTCTAGAGTTCTAAATTGAACGAACCAAAAATTTGTGGGTACCTGTACGAATAGTACAAAAGGTAGTACAAAATGAAACAAGTTTTCCAAATTTCACCACCCTAGCCCTGCTAGAAGTACGCCAGGCGTTAAACTTTTTGAGCCACCTCGTACATCGATAACAAATTTTAAAAGTAACACAAGACCTGAAATTCTGTTCTGGCCTGCAGCTGGTAAGTATATTTTCGCATTTTTTAGACTGTCAAAAGTGATTTTTTCTCCGAATTGATGCAGCGGAGCATCAAATGATTCATGTCTTGTGTCCAACTGACGGAAGTCAAACGTTTCTGATACGTGATAAAGCGGATAGCAAGCTGTAGGTTGACAAGCAGCAATGGGCGGCCACCAACCAGTGTGAGTTGGCATTTGGCAACAAGGAGTAGGGATTTATTTTTTTGGGTTACCCATGGTTTGGTCTGCTTTAATTAAGAAAAAAAGAGGAGACGAAACGAAAATTACGTCGAATAAAAGTCGGTTACACGAAACGCATGTAGCGGCTTATTTTTAAAGTTTCACTGTCTTTTTTCTCTCTTTTCCAACGCAGACATTGGGTTCGTCAGACGATGGTTCGTCCGTTCGAGGTCAGGTACAACCCGTTCACAAAGAGCATCGAATTGCTGGATTCGGTCGAACGTCTCCAATCAGTTGCCGAACAGCTGCAAGTGGAAGTGACACATCTGAATCAGGCTGTGACAAAACTGAAATTCCAATAAGAAAAAAAAAACATCGCAATAAGGATGAAATTCGAATGGGTGTGGAGAGGGGGTCATTTCGGGGGAGGAGCAACTGCCCACATTGACGAGAAATGCCTCCACTGGCTCGCTTGCCACCTGGCAAGTGCTTTTTGCTCGCCCTGGTGGAGCATTTCGCCTCAGAACACAAATATTTCACCAAAGACGAACCAGCAATTTCATAATTTCTTCAGTTCCTGGCGAGCTCCGCCCCTGAGATCCCAGCCATGGGCTCTGCCCCTTGAAATCCGCTAGGTCCCGCTCCACACGCCAATTACTGAGGGGCTCCGCCCCTATAGACCCCCACTAGATCGGTACCTAGCTCCTTCCCTGAATTAACCTGCTTAAACCTGCTTAAACCTGAAATGATGCCCCTGCTGGTAACCCCTGTAAGTGCTTTTTCTCCCCAATGATGGGTTGCGGTTTTGGTATGGTGGGGTTTCAGAAGAAAACACGTATGTCTTGAAATGCCCTTTAGCACTGTTCGGAATTCGTTTAAATAAAAACGTGCCAGCTTTTTGGGGACCCTTTTCCCCAACCCCCAAGCGCTCTGCTCATTCAACCACCGGCTGGCATCCCAGACACATCTTCTTTCGCAAAAGGGCCTTCTGCACCCCAGCGAGATGGGCCATCATCAGAAATAAAATCTTGGGACGGGTCTGCTCATGCCGCTGATTTGGACAAATTATTTCGTGTGAACTCCGACCTAAATTCGTGAAGTACGAGTATGTCCGTATTCTGTTGTGCTTGGCAAAATATTTTCTGTCAAATCAATGATAAATAGTGAAGGTGATGTTTGCACAGACATAGCCATGCAATTAGGTTTAGCAATAGTAAATCGTTAGAATATAGTGTAATATGTATTGTCTTAAAATCATGGCCAAATCTTTATCAAAATGCTTTTTATTGTCACAAGGGACCAAACACTGTGATTAAATGAAAATGCTGTCAGTGGGACCAAGTATGTAATTGTTCGAATGATGTTTTCTTGTTTTCAAGAAGCCAGAAGAATAAATAATGTTTCGTGATCATGCCGAACATTTATGTTGAAAAACAATGTTAACTGTTTATTCAAAGTGTGCATGTCTTGTCTAGCTTGCATAATTATTGATTGCATTATCGTAGCTTGCTCTTTTAAAATGTGTTTTTTACCTAGATAATTTTGGAAACTGCCAGTACACCAGTGCCCAAAGTATGGCAAAGCGTGCGGCCGCTCTGGGAGCACGTGTTCTTACCCGCCAAAAGTCCGTGGGAGTGTGGCGTCCCTCAACCCAGCGCTACCACAGGTCTGGGAGCACTTCCTACCCGCATTAATTCTGCGAGAGTGTAGTGCCCCTTAACCCAGCGCTACCACAGATCTGGGAGCACTTCCTACCCGCCCTAAGTCCGTGGGAGTGTGGCGTCCCTCAACGCAGCTCTTCCTCAGGCCATAACCTACAATTAGCGATTCCAAAAGCTGTGTGTCTACAGTTTGATCTCACAAGACCAGCTATTTCTTCGATAACATTAATTTCCATATGCCCTGCCACTGCCCTGCTCCCTCTCTTGAAAATATACGCTTCAGCCTTTTTCTGGACACTTTGAGCACTGTATTGTACACACACATTTCAAAAATGTATATGTTTATTGGCTTGGTACTTGTTAACCCTGCAGCGCATGGCCACATGGGAGATCTCGAGGGTTCACCTGAGACATCAGGGGGTTTTAGCCATCACAGGATTCAAAAGGATATCAGGGGGTTCACCTGAGAGATCGCTGAGACCACTCTGAGATCAGACCTTAATTTGAGAAATCGGGCTTCACTCCACAGATCAGAAGGTCCATTCCGAAGACATAAATGTTCAATGTCAATGATCAAGTGGACAAGATAAATCTTCTGATCCCAGTTTGGGAGTCGCCGTTTGGGCGGGCACGCGATTAATGAGAAATGTTATTCCAAATTTTATTTACATTTTTGCACTTTGCAATTTTGCATGAATGGCGAAATCGGAGGCAGTTTTCACTCTAAATCAGGGTATGCTGATGGGGTAAGAGGTGGTACCCCCTGGAAGACCAAAATCGGAACCACAAAAGATAGAGTACCACAACTTTTCCCACAATTTGGGGGTCATAAAGAGATATAGTGTACTTGCAAAAATTTGAGCCCATTTTAACAAGTAGTGCGCTTGGTACAAATTTTACAATCACATACATAATTATGTGGTATTAAAGTCCCTAGCATTTAACAAGTGCATGGCATAAATTTTGCAAGCACATAGGCACCTATGTCTCAAACTTGAAGCCCTTGTGGCGATTGCAATAACTCCTGAACGGCTCGATCTGGGGTCGCCATATTTGAAATGGCTGCCTTCAAAGGACGGATCTACAACGCCGCGTCCCATTTTTTCCCAAAATCGTGTCTGAGACATCAAGGTGAAATAAATGAAAAGAGAAAAAAACGAAATTGCGGAACTACGAATAAGTCAAAAGAAAAGGATAGCACTCTGCGTTTGAAAATTATTTAGATGTGAATGCGGAAAGAAAGTATGGAATTGGTGGAAATGCGCGTTAAAGTTCGACGCAAATAAATGTCCTTATGGCTAATCTCGATTCTAGCTTGGCCATAATTATTCTGCGAGTAGATACTAATGAAGATAGGGAAAACCATTCTGATTCACATCATCGGAAAGCGCACATTTCAAACTGCCGGGAGCATTGAAAACTGCACAAAACAAGTTCCTTGACTCTCCGGGTGAGGAGTTATGCAGAGAAATCTGAGAGGTTTGGCAAAATGGGCAAATCAGGGCTAAAGTCAAGGGATCAAGGGGAATGGAGAAAGTGGATTCTGGGATTCGTCTTGCAGCTACGAACATAAATGGGTTGAAATCTACGATCAGCAACTAGGTGCAGATCGTTGCAAAAAACCTGTTACATATACAGGGGGAATGGGAGATGATGATTTCCATTTGATGCAAAACACTTGTTACACATATGAAGGCGCAATGGAAGAAGGTGATTTCCTTTTGCAAAATACTTGTAACACATATTGGCTTAGATGGGCCAACAAACCAACCAAGAATCATTATGTGATCGACGTGATAATAGAGCATAATGATTCTTGCTTGGTTTGTTGTCCCATCTAATGCCAATATGTGTTGTTGCAAGTATTTTGCAAAAGGAAATCACCCTCTTCCATCACGTCTCCATGTGTGTAACAAGTATTGTGCAAATGGAAATCATCATCTCCCATTCCCCCTGTATATGAAACAGGTTTTTTGAAACGTCCTGTACTCGTACATTTGGACACGTGAAATTCTGGCACGGTTTTTCCGGCATCATATGAGGATTTCGAGCAGTTTGGACAACAAGCAATAGGCGGACATCAACTGGGTTGACAACAGCAGGAACAGACAGGGGGTTAGGTCAGCTTTGGTCAGCCTCGATAAAGAAATAACAAAGGACAAGTCATAAAATAACGTCCCGGAAGTTAGTTGCACCAAATGCAGCTATTGATCGTAAGGTTTTACCCAAAATTGTTAACAGAGTGCCCTGATCATTTCCACAACGCTTGTGTATAAATCACACCCTACCCAATGTGGCCATATGCTTACTGGGTTAATAAACAACGTTAAGCAAGTAACTGCGATTTTGTTTGCTTTTTATTACCTTTTTGAACGATGCTGCCAACCAATATCGATGATATTTCTTTCCTGTTCTTTTGTTCGTTTTTAAATATTTTTTTTTTCAATTTGCTTGGGCTTTTTCTTTCTTTCGCCATTGTCCTGTCTTCGTCTTAACTGGAGTTGAATTTGTTATAGGAGCATAAGAGAATTTATGTGTATGTTAAAAATGAGCCACGTCTAAATAAAACATGATATGGTAAACACGCCACTGTTTTTGACACTTGGCAAAAAGCAATCAGATTTAAACTGCTTCACACGGGCGTTTCATGGGGGGCTTGGAGTTCACTGGTTTACACTGATTTTTGGGTGTTTTCGAGATTTTTTGGGGTAAGGTTAGCTGTGATAAAGAGAGTAATAAATGTAAACTGTTGGTTGGGAGAAAACGTGTGTTAATTGTTATTTTGGAGTTATGCCAGCACGTGTGCTGTTATTTGGGAGAAAACGTACGAGTATGTGTTAACTGATTTGGGAGTTAAAGTGTGTCTGTGTGTTAACTGATATTTTGGTAATTTTATAGTGAAAGCTGTTAACCGAACCTTTGATAGCAAAAGCATGAAAATTGTGATTTGGGAGGAAACGCTATCAGAAGGGTGTCAACTCTCATTTGCCGCGAAGAGATCTGGAAGGCAAAAACAAAAGCATCGCATGCTTTGCAATGATTTCCAGCGTTGTGATCTCACTGCTGGCAGTGAATCCCAATCCCTTCTTTAGTAGTCAACAAAACCTTCATATTTTGTAATAAGAACATTCCCATCGTGTGGTAAACATTGGGAGGAAAAGACGTCTCATGTCCTATTTTTCCAACAAGGTGAGAAATTAGTTGATCAAATTCTGGATCAAATTCTGATCCATGATGAGGCAATGTTAACACCCTTATGCTTGATCCCGTTATTGGAGATTGATAAAGGATCACTTGGGCATCATGACACGTGTTTCAACCCTTTTTGGAGCGAAAGGAATGTCCACATTTTTATTTAAGAGTAAGAGACAGCAATTCTTTTTTGGGAGAAGGTCCTTGACTCTTTCTTGGGGGAGGGGAAGGGTGTGTTAACTGTTTTTTGGCAGCAAACGATGTCAGCTCTTTTTTTGGTATTGCAAAAAGGAACAACTCTTACTGGCAGTTAATGGTGTCAATTCTTTTTACAGAAAGAGTATTTGCCCTCTTTTGGGAATTAAAAGTTGTGGACTATTATTTGCCAGGAAATAATTTCAATACTTTTCGGGAACAAAAGGGTTCCTATATCAACACTTTTTAGTAGAATTAAGGGGTCATCTCCAAGTAGTTTATCGACATTCTAACATGCCGAATGTAATGGAAGATGGGATTGCTCACTCATTCAAAGGTGGACGCATATCTCCGTGAGATGATGGACGAGTCAAGCTCGTAAAGTAAAAAGACTGGCGTATGGAGACAATGGGCAGGTACACCACCATTTTGTGTCGTCAAGTGACCTTATCAAGAATCTGAAAACTGCACCAACATAACGTCTTGATGAAAAATTAGTGTCAAATGTCCTGGCACTGTCTAAGCTGCGATTTCTGAAGAGGTGCTAACGTTTGGGGTACTCCGTTCCCAATACCCCACTATCAGGGGCTCCGCACCCTTGGAACCCTGTTGGGGCTGGCACCCGAGCCCGCTTTGGAGGGGTCCGGGGCGCTACCTACCGTCACAGACCAACGGTGTTAAAAGAAAAAGACATGATTTTATGTGCCATTTTATTGAACCTGTGCCCCTGCCTTTCCAAAAGCTCTTCATGCCACTGAGTCAAAAGTTGACGTTGTTTGGTCTAGGTTCAGAACTGGTTAAGAACATGCGAGATTGTGTCTATTGTCACGGCTACGCACATTTTATCCTCGTTGAAAACTTTGGTATGGTAACATTGCTCTATCAACTGCAAAGTCATCTCTGGAATTGTCAAAAGTGTGAACACTTTTTTCCAGAGGAAGCGGCTGCTTCAGTTATGTCATGATAAACACAAAAATGGTGATGCCAGGGAGTACCCAGTGATTTTGGAAAGCCGTTTTGAAGTTTTGTTTTTCAGATTTTCTCAAAGGTCTCGAGGCTTTCTAAAGTGACAGAAAGCTGCATCCATGGAACCCCGGTGATCTAGACCATAAAGTGGGTTATTGGCACGCCTAGCAGAGTTCCATGGGACTGAACTCCCGGCAGGAGGTTTGGGAGGCGAACTCCATCAATCAAGGACCTTTCTGGTCAGAGCAGGTGCTCAGAATGTTTCCGAATAGCAAAATCTTCAAGGTTTTACCAAAAAATGCAAAAATAAAGGGTTTTCGACGTTTAAAGATTCAATTTGGAAGTCAAGGTTTTGCAAGGTTCGCTTGGGAACCATGCTGAAGAAGTTTGTTTCTGCAACATGCACAAGAAGCAAAGTAAAAGTTTCAAATTCTCTTCCTAATCAAAAACCAAGCCATGTGTCTTAAATTTTGCAAACTTTGACACAGAATTTCTGCTATCAAATGACAAATCGAAACTCCAGATAGCACGAATAAAAATTCAAATGGGGTAGTGGAACACATGATTGAATGCAGAAGAAACAATTTCTTTATTCGACAAATAATCTTCCAAACACAGAAACACACCAAACGCATTGTTGCCGTACAAGACCCCAAACAGAATTCCTTGACTTTTCCAAGATATTTCCCCCCCCTTCAATTTTTCAAGTCGTTCCCAGGCCCCTTCAGATTTAAAAGAAGTGAGCCCAAAGATAAAATGTGATGCCAATGTGAAATGCATCACGTCCTTAATCTTGTTTTCGGGAACTATACCCGGAATCTAGCAATGTCAGCATCATTCCGGGAGTGATGACCACATGCGGCTGTGGTTGTGTCGCTTTGCTCTCCCGTTCAGCATCAAACTCAAAAATATTCAAAACACAGAAGTTTCCGACGCTTTAACTTGGCCAATTGGAACTTACTTTGAAACACTCAGACTGCCTTATCTCTCGAATGTTTATTGAGCTTTCGCATCAGCTGAGCTGCAGTGCACTCTGGGACTGTCTTTATAATTATTTGCATGTTAGGCTGCTTGATTCAATATCTACTCGTGAGAGAACAACGGACGAACGGTTTCCATGGGTATCACTCCTACTGAAAACATTGATAAACCTGAAGCGTCGCAGGTTCAAAACTGCAAGCAAGTATCCCACTAACACGACAGGGAAAGATATGTTGCAGCCAAGCAAAATGCGGTTTCATTAAAAAATTATTTATTTCGGTTGTTTATTGACAAAACTGTTCATACACCTTTTTCTCATCGATTTTGGGCATTTTTTCACAATGCCTGCTTTCATCGAAACTCTGACGTTGATTCATCTCAATTTCATTGTCAATCCATTTTCACTTTTCAGCCACAAGCTTGCTTCTGTTTTTAATTTTTGGTGACTGCCTCAAAAGGACGAAATGACTCTTACGAAATGACCGAAATGACTGCCACAAACCCAAGTGAAACTGACGTATCCTGGTCTAACCTTAACCTTTTCTGCACTTCAACTTAACCTACATCCTAACCAATTCTAACAAAAAAAAGCCATTCGGACTTAAAAATTTCGGGCCAGATGTGTTTCCTAGTCGGTACTCTGTTCGTTGCCCTCTTGTGTCACATGGGAAAATGGAACGGCCCTGTCCAGACTGCCCACAAATGGTCGATGTCGGCAGCTCAATCGTTGGAATTGGATAAATGGATACAGCCCCAGTCACCAAGCCCGTCAACTGCCGCAACGCCCCAGCGATAAGTCATTTTAATCGTCTTGGGTTGCGGATCGGCCTTCAAGATCACAGATCATTTTTTGCGACAGCCGCTTGGCGCTTGTTGAAATTCTGTTTGCCGATTTTCTGTGCAGTTATCTATCTGTTTGAAGACAATTCTTGCTCTTTTTTACATTTCCGATACGCAATGCGTTTTTTCCTTTGCCCTTGATCGTTTTTCCATCTGCAGACATTTATTTTACTCTTCCTGATATTTCTTTTAGTGGCCTTTCCCGGTTTCTGACTTTCCATTTGTTGTCGTTTCTTGTTGACAGCGATTTTGTTTTCAGTTGACTTTTCCTTTGCTGACTTAAAATAAGACTTTTCTGGCATGGCGACCCAATACGCGGAGCTTATTTCTAAATTCGAAACAAATCGCCAGAATTTCGACCATTCGGATGCGACGGAAATCGTAATGACGCAATTTTAAAGACAGCTTCATAAATACACATTTCCGAAGCGATATTTCCGGCAGCCTGTGTGGCCGAGTGGTTGAGCAGCCCGTTCCCAAACTGTGGTCCGCGGACGCCCGAGGACCAGGGCTCCGAAAGAATCGCCCTTGAATACGCACTGTCAACTCACAACAGACCAACAAATCAAAAAATAAATGCCACACAATCCTCTGCTTGTATTTGTTTTTCGTCCCTATCTGTACAGCATATCGTTCTTGCAGCATAGTTTTGGAAGGCACAAAGCGTCGACGATGTGGGTGCATCCCCAGAAAAAGTTTGGGAACCGCTGGCCTGATCACCGGCTGAAAGCGGAGATCACCGTGGTGGGTGGTTCGAATCCTGCTGGTAAAAGTTTTGAATTTTTTTTAAATACCGAAGTGCTTTTTGACACCAGTGGCAGTTGATTGATACTGGGAAGAGGAAAGGTTTGGTTCGGTTCGGTTTGGTCAGTTCTTTTTAGATGTCGAAATCGCGGTTTCGAAGTTCAAGATGTCGTTATCGCGGTTTCAATTTGGATGAGCACCTCATTGGTCGAAATTCTGGCGATTTGTTTGGAATTGAGAAAATTGCACGCGCGGAATGCGACTGACTCAAGACTCAAGTAAGGTTTGCGGCTTCGCCAAAACCAAAAGAGAATGAGAAGATAAAAACGAAATTATGTCTGGAAAGCTAAAGAACTTCCCTGCTTTCAGTTCCCATTATGACCTTCAAGAAACCCTCATCCATTCCTGCTCGTTCTTCACATTCAATATCACAAATTTGCCATTTGGTCCAGCGTCATCCATTCTCGACAAGATCCATTAACACAGTTCTGTCATCATCAACATCAATAATCCCATATTTTCCTTCTTTTCATTCATCCCTTTTCATACCAGCTCTCATGAATCATCAATAGGTACCTGAAAAGTAAGAAAAAAGAGAAAAAAGGATAAAAGAGAATGCAGAAAGAGAAAAGGAGGAAGAAAAAGGCAATATGAACAACATGAGCACTCAAATGAAAAACAAAGTGAATAAAAAAGGAGATAAAGATGAAAAAAAAATTAAAAAATGTAGATAGTGACAGTGGTAGTTTTCCCTCTTACCTATGCTTTCCGGCTCATTACAACGGGGGAGTGGTTTGCCTTGCGTCAGTCGCACGGCAAGAGCGCTGTCCGGCAACTGCCGGTTAACTTGCGCAGGGAATCACGGAAGCACCAGCGGCGTTCGCCAGCAGTACGCACACTCCCTCATCCCAGCTGCGTGAAAAATGGTTTGCACTGACAACGCAGTGGGGGGCCGCCAACATGGGCCGCCGACTCCGGGCAGGTTCCCGGCTTAGGTCTAGGCAGGGTCACTGACCAGTTCCCAGACCTCATCTTTGTCAACGCCGTGCAATGCACCGAATCGGAATTGGCAAAAAGAGAAAATTCAAGTTGGAAATGAGCCCAATTATAAAGCGACAGACACCTTTCTCTTCCACTTCACAAGATATATCGCTTAACCTGCCCAACCCATACAAGTCTGATTCCCATTCTCTCCCTATTCCGAGGTGCTCTCTAACAGGAGTCCATTCCTGGTCCTTGGGAACATAATTTTCCAACTCCAACCACCCCAATATTCGTCTCTCTTCAATCATTGACGTGCACCACAGGAATATGTGGCGCATGTCCTCAGACACCTCTGCCCCACACAGCCTGCACTCTTCCTTTCCATTTACCCACCTCAGCCGCCTCGCAGTTTCCAGAGCACCCACCCTGGCCCGAAACAACAAGTCGCTTCCAAAGGACCCATCATATATTCCATCCCAACTCATTTGATCCTTTGCAGAATAGCCAGTCAGTGAGTTTTTTGTGACACTTCCCTTCTCCACCGATGCCACTGCTCCTGTTCAATCTCTCTCCTTTCTCTGCGTACACACTCCTTCTCGGATTCCAGATCCATGTACCTGCCCCACCCTAATGTGCCCTTCCACCTTTCAATTTGACGAAACGTTTTTTTTCCCTTGATGTTCCACTACTCATTGCCTGCACATACATGAAAACCTTCTTCGCAAACCGGTCCCGGTCCATGTATTGCAGCCTTGCCAAATATCCAATCTTAGCTCTAGCTTCTCTCACTTCAAAACTTGCACATGCCCACTCTCCATCCAACCCAGCTTGAGCTACCAGCCTATTTCCCCCCATGGCCCTCAAGCCAACATCTCTCTGGACACTGTTCGAAAGGCCTCCAACCCCGCATCCCAAACAAAGTTCTCCTGGCCACATGTCAAGGCTGGCACTGCAGCACCTTTCCACATCCATCGCATCATTTTGCGACTCAACACTCAAGACTCAAGTAAGGTTTACGGCTTCTTTTCGCCAGACCTTAAGAAGAAGAAAACAACCGACAGAAATGATAAAAACAAAACAAAAAGAGTAATTTCCCTTCTATCAGCCAGTCCATTCCAATGGAACGATCCAGAATCCTCCATTCCACCTGGTCAGTCCACACACACACTGCATTGATGTCACAAATCCTTCGTCATTGGCTCAACGTCGGATCAATCATCCTTTGGGCTAGGTTATCGTCATTGTCTACACCTCCTTCGTCCTTCATTTCGTGTCATATCCTGAGTTCAACAGACATCCCTTACCACAGTTCATCCAACTGCTCACCTTGACATTCGTTTATTATCTAAAACAGGAGTGGAAAAAAATAAAGAGAAAAAAAGGATAAAGGAAGGAAGCAAAGCAACTTCAAAAGAGGCAGCTTTTAAAAAGAATAAAAAGAAAAGAAATAAAGGTGACATGAAGAAATACAAGAAAGAAATAAGAGATGCAAGAAAGTGAATTAAATGAAATAAATCCCCTTTCCAGTGCACAACAACGGGGGAATGGTTTGCCTTGTGTCAGTCACGCGGCGAGAGTGCTGTCCGGCATAAGCTCGGTTAACTGGCGCAGGGAGTCACGGAAGCACCAGCGGCATAATCTTCAAGGTTTTACCAAAAAATGCAAAAATAAAGGGTTTTCGACGTTTAAAGATTCAATTTGGAAGTCAAGGTTTTGCAAGGTTCGCTTGGGAATCATGCTGAAGAAGATTGTTTCTGCAACATGCACAAGAAGCAAAGTAAAAGTTTCAATTTCTCTTCCTAATCAAAACCAAGCCATGTGTCTTAAATTTTGCAAACTTTGACACAGAATTTCTGCTATCAAATGACAAATCGAAACTCCAGATAGCACGAATAAAAATTCAAATGGGATAGTGGAACACATGATTGAATGCAGAAGAAACAATTTCTTTATTCGACAAATAATCTTCCAAACACAGAAACACACCAAACGCATTGTTGCCGTACAAGACCCCAAACAGAATTCCTTGACTTTTCCAAGATATTTCCCCGCCCCTTCAATTTTTCAAGTCGTTCCCAGGCCCCTTCAGATTTAAAAGAAGTGAGCCCAAAGATAAAATGTGATGCCAATGTGAAATGCATCACGTCCTTAATCTTGTTTTCGGGAACTATACCCGGAATCTAGCAATGTCAGCATCATTCCGGGAGTGATGACCACATGGCTGTGGTTGTGTCGCTTTGCTCTCCCGTTCAGCATCAAACTCAAAAATATTCAAAACACAGAAGTTTCCGACGCTTTAACTTGGCCAATTGGAACTTACTTTGAAACACTCAGACTGCCTTATCTTTCGAATGTTTATTGAGCTTTCGCATCAGCTGAGCTGCAGTGCACTCTGGGACTGTCTTTATAATTATTTGCATGTTAGGCTGCTTGATTCAATATCTACTTGTGAGAGAACAACGGACGAACGGTTTCCATGGGTATCACTCCTACTGAAAACATTGATAAACCTGAAGCGTCGCAGGTTCAAAACTGTAAGCAAGTATCCCACTAACACGACAGGGAAAGATATGTTGCAGCCAAGCAAAATGCGGTTTCATTAAAAAATTATTTATTTCGGTTGTTTATTGACAAAACTGTTCATACACCTTTTTCTCATCGATTTTGGGCATTTTTTCACAATGCCTGCTTTCATCGAAACTCTGACGTTGATTCATCTCAATTTCATTGTCAATCCATTTTCACTTTTCAGCCACAAGCTTGCTTCTGTTTTTAATTTTTGGTGACTGCCTCAAAAGGACGAAATGACTCTTACGAAATGACCGAAATGACTGCCACAAACCCAAGTGAAACTGACGTATCCTGGTCTAACCTTAACATTTTCTGCACTTCAACTTAACCTACATTCTAACCAATTCTAACAAAAAAAAGCCATTCGGACTTAAAAATTTCGGGCCAGATATGTTTCCTAGTCGGTACTCTGTTCGTTGCCCTCTTGTGTCACATGGGAAAATGGAACGGCCCTGTCCAGACTGCCCACAAATGGTCGATGTAGGCAGCTCAATCGTTGGAATTGGATAAATGGATACAGCCC
>JASGXE010009121.1:0-15475 GCA_030068105.1 Sinentomon sp. SZTP_YWyxl
GCGAAACATTCCGATTGAACTGTTCGGCCTGCATTGGTGACCAAATCAATCATCATGTTGCAAGCCTCACTCTGGCAAAGATGGCAAAAGCTTCGGGTGTTTCAATGATTCACATTTCAGGGAAAAATGAAGTTGAGGGCCAAGGGGTCAGCACGGCAAGGAGATAATCTCAGTCAAACTTGACTCCAGGCTGCAGGGGAAACTTGTGCGACAAGGCGGTGAGGGTCTTTTGAACTGTTTCAGTTGCAACAACACGCCGCTTCCGCAAAAATGGTGTGATTCTCGCGCGTGCTCTGCCACAACATGCTGTGATCCGACCGTTTGCCACGCAGCGACGCAATTTCGACACCTCAGATTTGCTTGGCGCGTCCAATTTGCACGTGTGTGACACCCTGTTTGAAGATGACAAATCCGTGTTGATGATTGAGTGCTGATAGATGGGCGATGATGTACAGAACCCTTTCCAGCTGGAGATGTTCTCTGCAAAGACTGGGAATAGTCGAAACCTCTCTTGCGATATTGCTCTGAAGGGTAACAAACTTCACAGTCCATTGTAGCACCCGTGTCACACTTCTTGGTCACCCAGTGTGACACATGTTTCTAAATCACGACCGGAAATCCCTACCTTGCATGGGTCTTCCCTCATTCTCATTGCGGCAATAAGGCTGATGACGATAGCATTGACCATCCAAATGGAGCAAAGGAAAAAATGGTAATATTTATCTTGAATTGCTCGGATGTTAGGTACTTTTTCAAAATTAAACAAAAACCGTTTTTGGGATGGTCTTGACCAGATCTTGGGATTGACAGGGATTAATTTACAATCCGCACTCAATTGCAATCAATCGGAAAGTCCAGAACCGTTTCTCATCTTCTCTGGAAAAACAAAATTTGGGTTTGGTTAAAAACTTGGGCTTGCCAAATGAATTCGTCACGCATTTGGTTAGTTGGCCATGAGCTAAAGTTTGGTCCTTGTCAACGGTTATTCAAAGTACCTGCGAGCGTCAGGCCTAGGTATTCCCACGTGCATTTTTGTGAACCGTGTTTTTTTCCACTGACAAGACTGCAAAGAAGGTGCAGCAAACCTTTCAAGAATTGGGTGAAAATTAAACCTGGCTTTTCTTTTTGCGTTAAGTAATCTTGGTCAAATCTGACAATTTTATTACGTCAGTTGCCAGCCTCAGTGTTGCATTAATTCTTTGGAAAGATTTATAGTGCGGTTCTAAATCTTCCCGTTTTCTTGGATTTTTGTCAGAGGCAATTTATTTTCCAGGGATATGATTCAAGGCCATGACGAATTGAAGGTTTGTCGTCAAAAAACGAATGCCCCATCCCCACGTGGTTGTTATGGCTTTCCTGTCCAAATTTGAGGGCACATCCTGCGATGACAAAATGGTTCATATCATGATTTTGGTCCAGCCCCTTTTCGTAGGCCTTTCTGTGGGTTTGCAATCTTCCAATGATCAAGGATGGACGAATCAGCAACTTGGCTCCACAAAAACGCCTCCCAATATTAATTAAAAGGATTTCCTTCGAGGATTCCATTGGCCAGGAAAATATGAACACTTGCACACGTCTTTTTTTCGCATCTCGACCTCAAGCTCGTCAGCTTCAGACATCGGTTGAGCAACTCCAGAATGCAACTGATGAGAGTTTTGCCACAACTTGGCGATATCGGAGCAAAGTTTCTGATTTGGCTGTTTTGTGAGGACCACCGAACTTTTGAGAAGAATCCAAAATGTTTCAAATTTTCCTGGCCAATGGAATCCTCAAGGAAATCCTTTTAATTAATATTGGGAGGCGTTTTTGTGGAGCCAAGTTGCTGATTCGTCCAACTCAGTGCATCCATTTTAGGCTTCCAATTAGGTGTGTTCAGAATGTGGACCAGTCCCTTTGAATTACTAATTAATTTCCTTCCATTCACAATAACCAATAGACCAATTGCTTTGCAACACGTGGTTGTCCCACATTGACCATTGTTCGGTGCAGTTGACACCATAGTTAAAGACAATGCTGTCGGCATCGTCTGGCATTCTGTGCCAACCATTGTCTTCCTGATCGTTGTCCCAACGGATGCTGAAATCAGGCGCGGATCGCGAGGAATCTTCGCCACGCCTATCCAGTCCCCACCAGGGGGTGAGTTTTGTTTCGCATTTTCTTCATCATCCACTGACATTTTAGAGACGAAATTATTTTGGTTATTTTTGGTGAGAAATGCTTGAACTTCCCTGACGGTACAATGGAGAGGTCAGATAAAAGGGCAATTTTGAATGCTCTCTGCGTGAAGAGTGCTCGATGCTATTAAAATACTTGGAGCTTCTGTGCAATTTCAAAAGGTCCGCAAAAATTTACTAACACACGTTTGTTTTCAACAATGTCTTTGCTTATGCTGTTACAGTCACTGTTCACGATTTCAAATTACCTCTATTTGGAAAAGATTTAGGTATGTATAATCACTTCTGGAGTTTTTCGAAGATTTCCATGCATTTTTATAATTTGAAACAGCATGAGTTTCGGGAACCTGACTGGAGAATTCTTTGGGCTCTTTTAATGAGATTCATCATTTCGATAACCAATGTTAGTCAATGAAACCTTCGAGAAATATGCTGGGAAAAACGCTGAAGAGGTCGTGTGTTGAGGAGCATTAACAGTCAGGACAGTCCTGTACATATTTTGGGGCATATATAATCAATTTTCGGATTTTCCGTCCCCAAACTCATTAAGGGTGATCCAAAGTTTCTGTGAAGAAATTCCTCTTTGGAAAAGCCTTGGTTTATGATGTGCCAAAACTGTGGTTCGATGCATTTTCCAGTTGTTTTTAATTCATTGTTGTAAAGTTTTTCCACTATTATTAACTTTTCTTGAAACGTGTTACATTATTGATACTATGGAGCACCTTTGAGTCCATAAGAAGTTTGGGTTCTTTTGAGATAGGTATCAATTTACTCGGATGTGGGGTTTTTGTGAGATACCATGAGAAAAGCAAGGCTTCAAAGGGGATTTGAGTGCTAGGTCACAGTTGTGCCATTCTGGCCTATATGCCTAAAGGCAATAGTGTTAATCTAGAGAGCGCTTTCTGCTCTTACACAATTTCAGTTCCTGTGGTGGCGCTACGAATTCCCGTAGCGGGCTTCTCATTCCTGTGACGAGGCAACGACTCATGTGGCAGTTCGTGTCCACCGGGCAATAGGGGCCCTGACGACGACTCTCCCTTCGTCACGAAGAGGCGCTTCGGTGAGACGTGGACGCTACGTCCGCTTCACATCATGCTTCTTCAACTTCCGGTTCGGGCCATCGGCCAGGTAAGGTGCCTGTCCTCTATCATGTCCCTCAACCCTTAAAGACAATACCCCACCCCATATAGCATGCTGACGGATGCAGTCATCACTCAGAAGTGATCTCAGAGCCTAGGTGTGAAAATGCGCTTGCGAATGAACTGACCGTGTGAAACAGGAACAATATGAACGCTGCTAAGGACGTTTCATTATTGGCGGGAATTACATATACCTGAATGTTATCGTGTATAATTGTAATCAATTGTTGTGCATACTCCTGATCATTTCAACATTCAGCCATACGTACTCTTACTGCTCATTAAATCCATTTTAATACTGAAATGATTCCTTGTGTCGACTTCCTCCTTTGATTCATACTAAGCATTTGCCATGTGGTTAAAGGGCCCGAAACAGGAGAAAGCCTAGCTCTCCGATCGATTCCGGAAGAACAAAACGCACTGGAGTGACTAAACAACTCAGAGGATTCTTTCTCATTTATCGTTGAGAAGGACTCTCATCAAATCACAAACAAAGTCCACCTATCCGCCACAAAGGGTATTTCTTTTCTTTTCATTTTACCATCAAGCATGAATGTGCTTTTCCAAAACAGGCAATTAATCAGCGGAACTTTAATTTCTGTTCGCAATCACTCCACAACAATCCTGACAAACATAGGTAAATTGCCGAGGCTGAAGCCACATTGTGCGAGCCTCATGGACAATTCGGAATCAAAATTTGCGAAGTTCAAAGAGGTGTGCGATATCTGAATCACGTTTTAGTCAGCAAGCAGGTGCGTTGACAGGTTTGATTCATTACATGAAATTGCGTTTTGACGTGATGGTCATCGCTCTGTTTCTCTAACTATTCTGGAGTGAGCTGTTCAGGATCTTTTTTGCCTTCAGGCCCGTTTCGGCGTGTTCAGGGTGACAAGTGATTACATGCGAAGACAGGTGTTGCCTCTCAACTGACTAAACAGGCGAACATTTCGCGAGTTTGTCCGAAAATGCTGCAGACATGTTGGCGAAAAATACGAGTAGCTATTTCATAGTAATGATGCGGCATCACAGCCATTCGGTCTCTCACAAATTGCGATGCGTGTTTTGACATGCAAACAAAAAGACAATTATAACCAAACAAGCCAATTAAAAGGACCACACCTCTTGAACACTGGGAAATGTACATGCATACAAACAATAAAAAATAAAGCGAATAAAAACAAAATGCAGACGCAATCAATAATTTTAGAATGCAGACACAAACTTAACCTCCAGTATTTCAATGTGAAACCTTTGCACTGCAAGATTCGCCGGTACTGACCAACCAATGCCGGTGCCACATCACGGTCAGCAACGCATAGCACTTCGCTTGCTCAGCTTTTCATCAAAACACCAAAGTTAAGCAACGTTGGCCAGGATGGCACTTGGATGAGAGACCTGACTTGTACCCTGGCTGCGCTGCAGTCCTACTCACCAAACCCCTTCGCCCTTCTGATGGTACGTTGTAACGGAGAAGGTGGTCCCGTGTGCAGCAACACACTGTGCACGCAATAGAACACCATGTGCAGGTCCATCAGACGCAGGCAGGTTACAATTAAGAGAAACCACACATCACAAGCCACACGTCTCCACTCTGTATACAGGGAAATGACAGTGAAAACTATACGCGAGAGCTCGATCGGTATGAATTTGCTTCTTTATCGCTTATCATTTGTATAGCATTCGTCGATTATCCGAATTTCACATCAATGACCTGTTTTCTTTTTTGCCATTCGCCGCAGCCAGCCCCAAAAGTGGTGCACGGTGTTGAAAAAGTTCGAACCTGACGCATAAAAAATGAAAGATGTGCTTTTTGACCTGCCGCTGATGGATGCTGATAGGTGGCCCCAAAAAGGGCCGTTTGTCTCCTGTGGAAGTAATTTTCAAATTGTCCCCCTTGCATGCTGCTCCTGACAAAAAAATAAATTCGGTTGCTGAGTTTTTGTGGGCTGATGGCTTATGCGATCGATTCGATCGGCCATTCAATTCGTACCCCATTCCTGTCCACAAATACGCTACTTGTCCAACTTGAACATGTCGCGTATTATGAGCTGGCCTCCGTCGTGCTGGAAAACGATGGTGTTCCTATTCAGTGCGGTTCTTCCTTCGTCGTCCACTTGCTCGGCCACTGCCAAATCGATTGCTATGGAAACACTTGTCTTTCCAGGAGCTGTTGATACAACAGGCCGATTAAATTCCCCTCGATGAAAAATGGTCTGTGGCCTCGTCTGTGAAACATCTCCTCTCAACGAGACCAGGATGACGTCTGATGGAGTTTGCCATTTTCTCACAAAAATCAGCTCTTCTAGTTCTAACCAGGTTTTAGTTCATGGACTAACGGTACGAGTATCTTCCGGGGACGGATTATCCTTTTCTTAAGGATTTTTGTGACGTAGGATCTGGCGACACCAAGCTCCCAGCAGCGTTATTTTAAATCGTCACACGTTATCGGAATCGTGCAAACTGAAAAAAAAACAAATGCTGCCTAGGCCACCCTAACCTTCCTAAATTAATCTATCCTACCCTAACCCTGCCCAACCTAACCTTACCTAACCTTTTTTCCATGTTCAGATGGTTTTTGCCCACTTTTTGCGTCTCGGGACCTTTTACATTGGGTTCGATGGAAAAATCCCGATCCCGTGTGATCATTTAAAAATAGCCTTCCGGCCTACTTCGCTTGCGGTATTGCTTGTCTTTCCACTTGGGCAATGATGACACATTCGTTCATATTCACCTTCTCTCTGTGCGCATCGTGGCTTTCAACGGATATTCTGGACAGACTTCAATTTTGCCATGTTGACTTCAATTTTGCAATGAGGTCACGGACTATGCGCAATGCGTCAAGGTTCTGGTCGTTCCGAATGCTGAAGGTTAAACAGGCGGCACATTTGGCGCAGGCTGTAATCGGCCTTGGCACACAAAAACACCAGCTCAATGCGCCGATCTCATTCTTCCGCGACCGCAAATCGCATGGCCTGAGAAAAAAACGAACGGTCAATGGCTGAAAGAGCAGGCAAATTAAAAGGAAAATACGAGCAAATTCATACCGAACGCGCTCTCGCGTATACACTACGGATCAAGCTCAGCCCTACGAGCGGCCGTGATAAGTTTTGAGGAAAAAGCGCGTTTATTGGCAGAAAAGTCGAGGCGTCAGGTTGAAAAGGTGTTTTTATCGGTTTTAAAAATTTTGACGAGTGGCCAGCTGACAGGGTGTCGCAACATCAACATGGAGCGAGAGCGTTATTCCCATCCCGAGAAGATTGAGATGGCGCTGCAAATGGGTGATCACCATCACCGCGGCAGTGTGTCGTTTGTTCCATGGACGCCACCCGAACGCCCGCAACCCTGTGTGTCATCCATCTTGGACCTCATAAACAAATTTCTTACTACATTTTCGGTCAAAGACTTTCCACAAAATGGCCAAGGGAAGAGGCAACCGCTATTGGAGTGCAACTAATCCACACTGGGCAGTCTAGGCCCACACTCAGCACCATTTGTAGCTTAATAATGTGTAGGCGGCAATTTGGGATGATGAAATAATCGGGCCTTTTTCCTGGAGGGCACACTCACAGGCGAGCGATATCAGCAGCTGTTGCAGCATCAGGTGTTCCCGCTTGCCGCATTTACGCTTGTTCGTTGAAAAACAGCAGTCCTTTTTAAAGCATCCATCGGTTCACCCTGTACGGCGCCGAGAAAGGTCATTGCCGGGTAATGGGAATGCAAGTCAAGCCATGACTTCGCAGCGACGGCCTTTTTGAATTTTTAGTGCTGAGCTTGATCCGTAGTGTAGTTTTCACTGGAATTTCCCTGTAGAGCATGGCTCTGATAGGGAAATTCAGCGGGTTGGCATACCTATGCCGCAAAACTGATCCTAGTCGTTTTCGTTGAATGCAGCGTGAGGTTGTGGAAACTGCGAGCATGGGGTATTGATCTTCTTGCGAGCCCACGTTGTGCAACAAGTTTCGTGGTGAACCACAGGCCGCACAACGGTATGCTCATGATGGCAAATGAATTATTCGCCAATGAAAGAACACCTTTGCCGGGTAACTTCGACAACTCCACCTCTTCAGCAAGATCCACTCACCTATCAGTTCCTTTTTTATGAATGTCCCACTGCTCATTCTCCCATCAGACATGAACCCAAGGAAACACGCGCCTGGGTGAATTTAAACTCAAAACGCCCACAGCATATTGAACCATCAACGATCTCCGACCGCAGCAAAAATATCCATGCCCAACCAAAACGCTTTTAATCTTTTTCGCCTGAAGTCACGGATTACGCTTTTCCGATGTCTGCGACGGTCTGAAGACCGACATCGCCAATGTCTCGAATGTGTACCGACACGAATCAATGTCGAAATCGGGCTTCATGGACTGAATCTCGAATGTCGTGCGTCTTTACCGTGACATTTCCTCAGATCCTGCACACATATCAAGAATCAAGAACACCATGTTCGCAAATTTTCAAACTCTACAAGTATTTACCAACCGAGAGATTTTTGGTTGGCCAATTCGTTGCAACTTGTAATTCAGATCGATTAAACCTCAATGGCGAAACTTGTCTTATTTCAATAGATATGTTCTAACAGTCCAAAGCAAGAATTGGCCACCATCTCATCGGTACCAACTTGTATTCTTTTAGGCTCCATTATACAACGAACAGCCACAGACATCCTAAGCCACAGGGCAGTGGTTTAGGCCCTCGTACTTCCCAAATGCCATCCATGTACCGTTGTCCACACCAATCGGGCCTTCAATCTCTGATCCATCAATTTGGGCGCAGGACAAAAGTGCAGATTGTGGAAATGAACGTGCGCACTTGTGCACAAGTGATTCTTGCTCTATTCGTGCAGTTATTTGCGTAGATTTCTCAATGTGCTTTGTCAATCATTACGGCCGGTTTGTCTGTCCAACCAGAAGTCAAATTTTATTTAGATCGCACCTGTTGTTCTGAAAATCTTTGAAGCAAACTGACACAGAAGAGACATGTTCAGGCCTGCTTGTAGGGGTTCAGACGCATGTAGGTACTTGCTAAAAACAATTTTGAAATGTTGCGCCCCCTTTGCTGACATTGCAATGCCCCGTTTCTTGTAACACGTAAACGAAGCACTCATGGAAACGAAAAAACAACAAACACTGTTGTGCAAAGTGCACAACACACGTCAAGCTCATGGAACAACACACAGAACGGGGAAACGCGAGATTAATATGTGCGGTCAGAATTAAATTGCTGAAGTGTCACATAAGCGAACACGTTCAACTAAGGGAAAACACCAACATGGAGCATCGTGGGAATATGCAGCTGAGAATTCTGGCCCACTTAAAACCTTTAATTGTTGTATTCACAGTTGAAGCACACACTGGTCACAGCAGCTTACACAGCACGGATTGTATACTTCGCAATCTTTTGAGCAAATTTCCCAATTATTTGTTAAATCAAGGACTCGCAATCAAGCAACAGGGAACTCATTATCGTGAAATCAGTAAAACGGTAAGAACAGTTCATGTCTTCGGCTCTCAAAGTTGCGGTGTAACCCAAGTCCGGCCAAACAAACGTCATGAGTCATGCTGTCCTACACTTAAAGGGTAAACAATCGCTGCCGGTAGCACAGCGCTGGATGCAAAATTCAACACCAAGGATTTGACTTACCTAATTTAGCCAAAAATTATCACCAAATGCATGGAATAAGGAGTCAGTGTCTTCGATCAGCAGGGAGAGCAAGTGTACCACCTTGTCACCTCGGCACCTGTCAGCAGACTGAAGTTACTTTCTGAAAGTCAGTCGATTAAATAAACCAAATTTGAGCAAGGAATGACAGCATAAAAGCTGTCAGGACTAAGTGAGAGCACGCATGAGCGAGCTCTGGTCAACGGCTGCTACATCCGGATATGTGTTAAAAATTTACATTTGCTGAGAGATCAGCTGCGACAAAATTATAATTTCGACGTGATCAGATATTTTTCCAAGTGGAACGTAATCAACTTGAGATATGGTGGTATCATACCAACCAACTGATCGGCGGGTTTACTCACTCTTGCACCCGCGTTTCCACGTTTTCATAGCAAGCCATCCACTCGCGCGCTTTCGCCACCCGCCCAGTTTTCGACTCCCGCGCGCTTTCGCCTCCCGCCCGCTTTCGCCCCCCGCCCGCTTTCGCCGCCCGCGCACTTTCACCGCCCGCCCGGTTTCGCCGACCGCTCGCTGCAACCTGTCGCCAGTTTCTTTCCGCGCGCGCTCTGACTCCTATGCCAAGTGCGGATTCACGCGATTGTCACAGAGTTCGGAAGTCCGCAAAAATCTGCAAATTCGACCGGACGTGGCACACAAATATGCATATTTGACCCCTACCCTGTCCACCCACAGCCCGGCAGGACTACAGCCTCCTTGCCACCTACCCTCTGACCACCCAAACTGGTTCGCGGGGATGGGGTGCTTTTTGACACTTCAGTGACCTGGTGTCGCTTGCTTGTTGTTCTGCATGAACCTGCAGGCGCCAACCGTGACCGCCCAAACTGGTTCGCGGGGTCGGGGTACACCTACCTTCCGCCCTTCGGACTTGTCCTAGGAGGCGGGAGTTGAGACCAACTACGATTAGTTTCCTTCGATTAGTTCGAGATTTCGCCATTTCGGGGCCGGGTGGCAGCACCTGACGGTGGTGAGTTGGACGAGGCTAACTTTCCTGCTCTGTGATTGGTCAGATTTTCACCGATGAGAGTTGCAGTTGCAGTTTGTCGCTGTTAAGCGCCTACCCCACCTCGTCAGGCTTCCAGACCGAGGAGCTCCGGACCGGCAGAACTGGAGCTCATTCCTTCTTTCGCCGCTCTGCGGTTAAGACCCACTTGTGGGCACGACACACTCGGCCTTCTGCCGGGTTGACTCCAGGGGAAACCCTGGAGTCTTCAGTGTCTATATTTTTTCTTGTTTTTTCATGTTTTTCCATTTATTTTTCTTTGATTTTTTGTTGTTTTTAGGTAGGTTCGCAGCGCGTGCGGTCGGATAGCATACCCTAGCGCGGGAGGGGCACTCTGGCAGACCCGAGCGCGGAGAGGGCACCCTGGCGAACCCCTGCGGAAGGTCACGGGCGCAGCGATGCGGACGGGGATTTTCCAGACTGATTTGCAGCGGGAACATGTTGAAACATGTTTTTACCCGGATGTCGAAGGTCGTCCCCATATCTCCGCACGGATGTTGAAGGTCATACCCATAACTCCGCAGCTGGATGCGGACGGGGAACCTCATGCACGACCATGAGGGTTTGGGGGGATCGTTTCTTCGAGCCTCGTTGATGACTCATCAACCCGGATGTTCAAGGTCATTGACCCGGATGTTCAAGGTCATACCCATATCCCTGCAACCGTATGCGGACCGGGGACCTCATGTACGATCATGAGGATGACGTCATCGATGACTCATTTGCCCCTGAAAGTATGCAACCCGGATGTTCAAGGTCATTGACCCGGATGTTCAAGGTCATTTCAAGGTCATACCCAGCCCCCCTTATCTATTTTTTACCTATTTTAGGCCATATGCACAACTCAAAATGTGTTCTGGGCGGAGAAACCTAAAATGCCCTAAAAGGTTAAAGAAACACCTGAATTCATTTCAGTGCAGAGGGAAAATACCATTTCTATGCACAGCGCTTATTCCTTTTCCATTGCTGCGAAGGATACATCCGTCCACTCCACTGAATTGGCTATTGGGTCAAAGTTGATAGTGCATGGTGAGTAACAAACTATAAGAAAACGGCTAATGATGGTCTCTGTCTTTTTGACATTTCTCGTTATTGGCGCTGAAGTTCCATGCCGAAGCAAATCCTCCTCTCATTGCAAATCAAGGAAACTGCAGGCGTGTAGTCTGACTTTGCAAAGTTAATTCCGACAGAGAGATTCCTATCGGAATTTTCTTTGCAAAGTCAGACTATCAGAATTAACTATAGGTTTTTTTAACTTGTTAAACAAGGTTAAACAGAATTCACTAGAATTACCAGGGTTTTCTGCCATACACCTACCTAAGCTTTATGAATAAGAAAGTAAATTAGCCAATCCAGATCGTCCATGGCAGCACATATTAGCCAGATCCGTTAAAAATAGCTTTTTTTCTACTTTTCGACATCTGTTGGAGTGAAGGCATGTTTTCCACCTGAAAACGCACTGTAACAACGGACTGGCAGAATTAGCAAATATATTTTTATTTGCCCTTACACGACTTTCCAGTTATATCTCCCTTGTGCCGGTTTTTTCAAAATCTCCAACATCGCAAGAGCTCTTGTTCCTTCGGTATTGACTGACAACAAACTTGCAACAAAGTGTTTTTTTTTTGCAAAAAATGCCATTTCAACCTTCCTTACTTTGCATGTTGGCGATTGAATCGGCAAATTCTACCCCCTTCGGTCAAATTTTTTTGAATAATTACAAAAAGATAAAATTTGTGGTAAATATTTTCTCCAAGCGCCGAATTTCCAGCGCAGAAGGAGAACTATCAACGGAAAGTTCTACGGTATCGGTTTATAAATATCCGAAAATCGATAAAAATAATTTAAGTTTTGCTTTTAGTGCAATTCTTTTAGCCTAATTTTTCTTGCCATAATGCAATCAAGGAAAAGGCACAGCTGAGTTGGCCATGCATTTTGCCTTGTCTTTCTTAAAGTTGCAAATAAGTTGAGAGCAATTTACGAAATCAACTCATTTTCTCTGTTGTATCTCAGCCTCGGCCTGGTTTATACGGTCCTTGAATGGCTTAATTTGATAAAATTGATCTGCAGTATTTTTTACAAATTTCTGTCGAACTTTGGCTGGTTGGCCAAGGCCAGTGAGTTGAAAAAGTTGGAATGGAAACGCGACTTTTGCGCTCAACGAAGCCACACCGGAATCCGTCAAAAGGCCTGTTCGGAAGCCGCATCCGCGTACGAATAAGTCCTCAACGAGTCCTATTTTTCTGCGGTCACGGAAACGAATTAAATTTGCGGTTCGAAAAGGACTTCTGTCTTGCGGTGGTTGGATGGCCTGTAGTCTGTAGAGGCTGCTTCAGACCGAGTAAGATATCCGCAGGCCTTTGGAGACTTAATCTAAAAGTTTATTCAAACCTTGATATGCTCAACTAACCACAGCGATGTTTGCTCCGAAGGAGGCGAGAGTGGAAACGTGCATAAAGCTGACTTCACTTCCATATGCTATCGCCGTTTCATCGATATTTTCATGGAAGTTTTCCATCTAATTTTTTCATCGAAATATTTTAAATTTTATGGTTCTGAGGGCTGTAGCGGGCATTATGAATTAGCAAGGGCGTTATAACTTTTCTTTTTTGTGTCTTCAGCTGAGGCAGAGTGAGTACCGCCCTTGCTTAATTTAATCTTAAATTTTCATCGAAATTTTACAAAAAGGCACTAACGGCGGAGAGATCAAAACAGGGCTCGGAAAAACTTTCTCCATTAGAGTACACGTCGTAAATTTACCATCCTCAACTCGGAGTGAAAGTTACCTCCGTCATATCTTTACCACAAAAGTGATCCCCAGGGATTAGTGACAACCACACCATAGCCCCGGTTCATAATCCCCTTCCTCGCACCCAGCAATCACAATCCCCAATTTTTTGCTTCTTATGGAACAAGGATTCCATGAAGATAATTTTTGTTCTTTAGGTAAATGCAATCGGTATCGCAAAATGCCCAAGAAAGATTAAGTGGACAGCGTTACAGCATGCTGCCTGACAATGTTGGACGCCATTTTCTCTAAAGGAACACACTTCCCGACATTGATTCGAAGGCAGGGGGAATTGAAACAGCCTGGTCAACTGATGAATGCTGCTTAATTTAATCTTATCTTTACATTATCTGTCACCATTTACCACTTGTGGCAGTATTGTTTTTAAATAATAATAATAATAATAATGAATCATCCGAATTCAGCAGGGCCTGATCCAGTTTCAATTGTTATGCTGTAATTTCAGGCGTTACATGAGTACCGTGTGTATTGCGGCGCTTGGTGTCATTTATAGTTGGCTGCGCTTGAGTTGATAATGAAAGTTCATGCTAGAAGGCTAAAGGTAGGCGGTGAATAGGACTGGTCGTGATAAACTTTTTCGAGTGCTTGGAAACTTCGGTTGGTCAGGTGGGGTGATCTTTTAAGTTTCATTAAAATCCCAAAATTTTATGGCCATCCATCATGGCCATCCATCATGGCCATCCATCATGGCCATCCATCATGGCCATCCATCATGACCACCCATCAAAGTATCAAAGTAAGGCCCATATCTTTCAAAAAGATATTGGTGAATTTTATAAATTTTATAATTTTGGTAAATTTTTTATTTTAGATATTGGTAAAAGGTTAATAAATCCCGGGCAATCACTGACTGGAACCCTCTTCCGGTCGAGTCCAGCCACAAAAAGTGTTGCGATTTTGAGGCAAATGTTACTTTCCTTATTTTTGACAGACTCCGATCTGAATTTTCAATCGAATTCTCCTGTTTTTATAAATTATGAATGATTTTTTTGTGTATCATGCATGATTAAAGGGGAAACCCCTCAAATTCAACACAAAACAATACAATGCAACACAAACTCTTCAACTTTGGCGTGTCACTGTGCATGTCTTTTGAAAACGCCGGGCCATAGGGAGATTTTTGCAGAATTCGAAAGTGGCGACGAGATGATTCCCATTTCTGGAAGGAACATTGTCAAGGAACTTTGTCTGGGTTTGCTGGTGTTCGCTCAGGTGTTCCCCAAGGCAGTGTAATAGGACCTTTGCTTTTCCTTATTTTCATCAATGATATCGTAGACAACACCACGTCATCCGCCCGCCTTTTTGCAGATGATATTGTGATTTACAGGCCCATCACTTGTTCATTTGACAGCACTGAATTACAATCAGATCTCATCTCAATCTCTTCGTGGTGCGAGACATGGAGCATGCGCATAAATGCAGAAAAATCTAAAGTTGTATTGTTTGGATCCAAAGGTCGCCAACCTGACACTGTTTACACAATCTCAGGCAAGCCTATGGAGGTAGTCCCTACATTCAAATACCTTGGTGTTACTCTGAGTCATGATCTTTCCTGGAGCCCCCACATTTTATCCGTGATTGGAAAATCCACCGCAAAAATTGGCTATATCATGCGAAATCTAAAGCTGGCTTTCCATTGAGCAGAAAAGACATGCTTACATCACGCTGGTTTTGCCAATTCTGGAATATGCAAGCGCAGCGTGGGATCCCCATAAACGTTGTGACATTGACAACCTTGAGATTGTTCAAAGAAGAGCTGCAAGAGCAATAAGTCAAAAGTATGGGAGGCAATTTAGTGGAGAACCACCATCTAAAAGAACTAGATCTTCCAACCCAACGAGATGAATACTCTATATATACTATATACTATATACTATATACTATATACTATATACTATATACGTCGTTGTTCCAACCCTTGAAAGCCCTTGAACCCTTGAAAGAAAAATATATACTATATACTATATACTATATACGTCGTTGTTCCAACCCTTGAAAGCCGCCGGCGATTACACCGTCTAAACCAGTGGTTCTTAAACGTTTTCGCCCACGGCGCACATCTGGCATTTTTGCAATCACAGGCGGCGTACCTAACAAAAATATGCCCCCGGCGAAGCGTTGCGCGAAGCGCAACGTCGGGGGAGGGGTTCGGGGAGGGGGTGTCCCCCTCCCCGAAGGGGAAGAAATTTTGAAAAAATGGAACCTCAAATGGTGCCCAGAATGCTCACTTTTTTAAAAAAAAAAACAGCATTTTTTCACACAACGCCCGGGGTGATTCAAAGCCCAGAGAATATTTCGGCGCGCGGGACTTGATGAAAGGACGAAGGTGTCAAAGAGAGAACATGAATGGTCAGCGTGCGGCTGGAAAAAGAAAAGATTTGCTTGCGATTGAATGCTGTCTACGTGCATGAATTTGTCGAAAACTGTACCCAACATTGGCCGATTTTTATTTTGACTTGAACTGAACGTTGACCTCTGAAACAGGAAAAAAACTTTTTCGATTTTTTTCGTCTTCGCGGCGCAGTGCAATTTGCTTCGCGGCGCACTGGTGCGCCGCGGCGCACAGTTTAAGAAACGCTGGTCTAAACTTCTTCAGCGACATCATCACTGGTGAGGTTGACTACCCCCTTCCCTCTTATTATGGCATTAAGCCAGTCCAAAGAC
>JASGXE010009122.1:0-16943 GCA_030068105.1 Sinentomon sp. SZTP_YWyxl
TCCAGTAGTGAGGATCTTATTGACAATGAAGGCAGCCATTCATTACTCCTGGTAAATCGGAAAATCCTGTATGTTCTGGAATATCCTGGGAAATGGAAAATGATAACCCACTTTCAACTCTTCTTGGAATCTGTTGGGAAACCCAAAAAATTAGAACCTCGTGGATTGTATGGACTCCTAAAATTGATGATTTTTAGGATTTGAAACTTTTGCGACAAAATCTTATTCTATTCACAAATGAACTTGCTTTCATTTTTCTGCATCATATTTTCAATGAAACAACTCCTGTGTCAGGCCAGGGGAGTTACGATTCCCAGACCCACTTCCGACCATGATCACGACAAAACTTGAATGTTGTCAATGATTCACGTTTCTCATGTTTGGTTAAAATTACAAATTCGATTTTTGTAGGTACTCTAAATCACTGGCCTTTGAGCTCATGGCAGCTTTTTATTTTTGCCATCTTCTGGCACAAGAATGTGGATTTGGATGACAAACAAAAGGAACCGCAGTTTTGTTGAATGGCATATCTGGGTGCAGTTCTCAGCAAGTCATTTGAACCAAGACACATTTACCTACCTCTGCCTGCAAGACTTCGGCCTCTAGACCCAGTTGCAAGGGGCTCTGGCCTGGGCCGGTTGGGTGTCCCAAAACACCATCACTGAAACTTCAGAAAATGTTTGGCACATTTTGGTGACTATCTTTGGTTCTCCCGGAAACAACTGGCACAATTGTCAACAATCTTGGTTCTTTGTAAGGTACTGTTGCTGATGATGAGCTCCTATGTTTTTGGAAACTGAAGCCATGTGTACGTTGCTGGCCTTTTATGTGGTGCAAAAACGTTGACTTTTATTTTCCCTCTTAACCCTTATTTGACCAAGGGGTCTGAAGCCCCATGGTTGACCAAGTGGTGGTGCATCGCACCACCACTTGCAAAATTTTATATTCAGCAGATTGTGTAAGTATTGACATTTGTACGATATAGTGTAACTCTAAATTAGATGAGAAAAATAAAAAGTTATCAGGATTCTTGCCTGCTTGTGTTATTTTTATGGAGTTTTTCCTATCGCGATAGTTTTTTTTAGCGAGAAAGCAAAAACCAAAAAATCTCAAAATCTGGGTGAGATAATTTGCATCTGTTTAATTTTCTAAACAGATAATAATGTAAACAAGAAAAAACAAGTCCACATATTTTGCTCTAGCACTTAACCAAAAGTCACAAATTTCAAACAAAATCGTACCACACAAAAACATAGATTTCTCGGTTATGGTTTTAGTAATTTAAAAGATCAAACAGACACTTGGCATAAGAACATGCTCAGTCAGATTCATGTCCATCGGTGCATTCTCTGCAGATTCTTTTAACAATAAGATGATTGTTGCAGGTGTTCTTGTTGCAGATGTCGCACATCTGCTTTTGGGTAGACAACTGCTTGTATGCTTTGCCAGAAACGCCCAGCTCCTCTATGCAGGTGTGGCAACGGCCTTTTTTTCTGGGAACTTCTACTACCTGAGCTTCCACTTGCTGCTCTGGTGGTGCCGTTTTCAGGGGTCTTCCTAGTTGCAAGGACATTGCTGCCCTTACACTTTGACTTAAACCTTGTGGAGATTGCTCGCGTTCTTCAATTCTTGGCCGGATTAATTCCTTGCCAAGCTGCAACAGAAAATCCTTTCTGGCGATTTTCTTGTCGCTGTTGAAACCATAGATTGTAAATGCATTAATTGCCGCAATATCCAGCATCGTGAAAAGAATTGTCATGGGCCAGCGATTTGAGGCTCTATGTGTAGAATACCAGCGTGCCATCTGATCGATGGTATCCACACCACCCATGGTTTGATTATAAAACAAAACAAGATTTGGCTTTTGTTTTTTGTTTTGCTTCCCCATGGGTGTTTCTTTTGGAATCGACTGGTCAACTGGAAGTGTAGAAAGTAACAGCACCATTCGGTCGGGATGCTCCTTTGCTTTATAAGACAGCATGCTGATGGGAATAGTGTTGTCCTGAGGATAACAGAAAACTGTAGAATATAGTTCTCTGTCGACTGATTTTGACATCTCTGTTGGCACATGCATTCGATTTGCTTGGATGGTGCCAACAATGCTCAATTTTTCCTGCATCAGTTGAATGGCAAGATCAATGGATGTATAGAAACGATCGACAGTGACATTGCGTCCAGTGCCATTGAAAGGAGACATCAGTTGCAGGACTATATCCAGTGGTTTGTTTGATTGGTTGCTATTTTTGCCAGAATAGATCAACATTCCCAGAACATAACGGGTTGCTGCATCAGTCACCATGCGGATCAAAATTCCGTACCTGAAAAGTAAAAAAATATTTTTCAATAAAAAAAAAAAAGCAGGAAAAGGTTTTACTCACTACCTGCAGGAATGCACCGATGGAATCACATGTTTCATCTCTTCCTCTTTGGCAAAAATTTAAGAGAAAAAATAAATTTAAATTTTGGAGACAATTTTTTTTAATTTGTCAGAAATACGCGATTTTTCGCGGGATGATGATGATCAATCAAAACTTAGTGAGATGGGTATAAATTATGGCACCACAACACCATTAACACACGTGAAGAGGTTCCTGTGCCTGTGGACCACCCTTTGGTCCTCCACGGAACCTTTTAGAACACCTTGGTCTACAAGTTTTAAAAAATATTTTCTCTTTGTTCTATGAATAATATTCCAGAATAATAATGATATAACATAATATGAACAAAAAAGATATATTCTATGAACAATAATAAAACAATAATTTCTATGATTTTTCTAATGAATACTTTCTATTAGGTACTTCTTTCTCTCCTTCTTTCTTGAAAAAAAATGAAAAGTAAAAAAAGTATATGAAAAAATCATTTACTAACATCCTGCAGTGTTGGAATCCTTGTCATTTGTTTAGATGTTCCAGGTAGATCCATCCCAGAAATGAAAGCAGTCTATTATAAAAAAGACTGAACCAGCCAGAGTCACAGAGGCATACAAACATAGAACCTGCTATTCTGCTAAATGAAAAGTACCCCTTGTAAAAGAAAACAGGAAAGGAGAAATCTGTTAACATGTAACTAGTAATCCCAATGAATGTTGCAATATCAGATTTTACATCTACAAAGACACAAAAAGACATCACAGTGGACAACTTGGCATGAGATGCCATCTCGCCTACTTTGCAGGATACCAATTTGTTGGAATCCCGCATTTCCCCCCACCCAGCCGGCCGATCTGCAAGGTTACCCAGTATATGCCCAGTCTTCGACAGGCATTTCATAGAGCCTTGGTACAGACCCCCGGCGCTTGTCGTGAAAAAATCACAACAATTGAATAACAAAAAAAGGAAGTAAAAATAAGTTGAGCTTCACAACTCAAACAGTCCATTAAATTGTTGTCGTTAGCGTAGAAGCGAAGCTAAAATTCATCACGAGGAGAAAAAACCATGTGTCCGACCTGAAGAGTTCTCAACAAACTGTTCATTGAAAAATACTCTATGAAAAATGCTCAAAAACAGCAATGGCCATGGGTGCTGCCATCTGCTGTAATAAATATAAGCACCCAATTAAAACGCGAAAACTTTGAATTTTTTCATGGGCCCCTTCATGCATGGGATTTTTGCCCCCTCTCAATGAGCCTGCATCACACCACTGCTTGTAAAAGGTGATGGTGCATTGCACCACCCCTTGGTTATGGTGGTGGTGCATCGCACCACCACTTGGTTATGTTGGTGGTGCGTCGCACCACCCCTTGGTTATGGTGGTGGTGCGTCGCACCACCCCTTGGTTTTTCAAAATTTGCAGCTACATGGTTGACCAAGAGGTGGTGCACTGCACCACAACCAGGTTTGACCTATTTCCAGTATAGGAAATTTTGTCCCATTCAATGCACGTTTAAATGGCTAAAAAATAGTAACATATCTTGCTGGGTTTTTTCCTGGAAGCTAGCTATCTTTAAAAAAATGGAAATTTATGTCCGGCCGATCTGCAAGGTTACCCAGTATATGCCCAGTCTTCGACAGGCATTTCATAGAGCCTTGGTACAGACCCCCGGCGCTTGTCGTGAAAAAAATCACAACAATTGAATAACAAAAAAAGGAAGTAAAAATAAGTTGAGCTTCACAACTCAAACAGTCCATTAAATTGTTGTCGTTAGCGTAGAAGCGAAGCTAAAATTCATCACGAGGAGAAAAAACCATGTGTCCGACCTGAAGAGTTCTCAACAAACTGTTCATTGAAAAATACTCTATGAAAAATGCTCAAAAACAGCAATGGCCATGGGTGCTGCCATCTGCTGTAATAAATATAAGCACCCAATTAAAACGCGAAAACTTTGAATTTTTTCATGGGCCCCTTCATGCATGGGATTTTGCCCCCTCTCAATGAGCCTGCATCACACCACTGCTTGTAAAAGGTGATGGTGCATTGCACCACCCCTTGGTTATGGTGGTGGTGCATCGCACCACCACTTGGTTATGTTGGTGGTGCGTCGCACCACCCCTTGGTTATGGTGGTGGTGCGTCGCACCACCCCTTGGTTTTTCAAAATTTGCAGCTACATGGTTGACCAAGAGGTGGTGCACTGCACCACAACCAGGTTTGACCTATTTCCAGTATAGGAAATTTTGTCCCATTCAATGCACGTTTAAATGGCTAAAAAATAGTAACATATCTTGCTGGGTTTTTTCCTGGAAGCTAGCTATCTTTAAAAAAATGGAAATTTATGTTTTGGTGGTGCGACGCACCACACCTTGGTCAAATAAGGGTTAACCTTCCTTCTTCTCATCCAGCTCTGCCGAAACCAAGAGCCAAGAAAACGGACAGTGATGCAAGCGAAAAAGTGAAGAAAGCACCAATGAAACGAGGTCCAAAGAAGAAGGCAGCAGTTGACTCAGATTTGGACGATCTCAGTGACCTCGATGATAAACCCAAGAAGGTTAGCAGTGATTTTTGGGCCGTCAAAATAACTGCTATTTCCAGCGAGAGGTGAAATATGCATCCTTAACAAAACCAATGAATTAGCACAATAGATTTGTTCTGTTTGCAATGACACAACTTTCCGCGACTCCTCCTTGATTTCAAAAGCAATTCGACAAACATGTGCAGTGTAGATAAGAAATTTGTTGTTAAACAATCCACATTCTATTTGGATTTGGGATAGGTTCTTCCATCTGCTCCCACTGCGAATCTGTTAAGATTTCACAAAGGTAACGTTTTTTAGACAATTTGTGCATTTTTATTCATTTGTTGCACTAATTTATTTGTTGTTTTTGTACTGGGGATATTGAAAATCGAAATGCCACTCATTTTGCTTGTTCCTTCTCAATTTGCATTTCCCTTGTGAAGAAACCTTGTGTGCTTGGTGGCTTATGTGTAGCAGGATGTTATAAATGTGCATAGATGTTATAAATGTGCACTTGATAGAAATGCCTATGAGATGCTTCTGCAGAAGCTAAATGAGGCCAAAGATACAGCCCAGTCTCGCCACATTGAGAGGTTATGTAAAGAGGGAAAGAAAAACAATTTCAGAAAACTTTGGAACCTTGTCTCCTCAAATAAAGGTGGGAAAAAGACTGTTCCAGGACTTCTCGATGAGGCCGGCTACCTATGGCATTCAAAAACTGACAAAGCCAATCTTTTAAACGAATACTTAAGCCAAGTTTTTGCTCCTGCTACCTTTTGAGTTCTCGAGATACCTTGGATCAATTTTTGTAATGAATCCATGGAGAACATCCTAAGTGAAGAAAAGATTGCCAGGTGGATAAAGTTTCTGCCAGGTTCAAGCAATCAAACTCCTGATGGGTTTTCCTTCAATTTTGTAAAGTTATTTCCTAAAACTTTTGCAAAATTTCTTTATATCATCATGAAGAAATCACTGGTAACATGTAAACTGCCTTCTCGGTGGAAACATGCTTTTATACGCCCTATTCCAAAAAAAGGCGACTCAAAATATGTAAAATCATACAGGCCAATTAGTTTGACAAGCCCATGCTGCAAAGTTATGGAACACATTTTGTCCGACTACCTCAAATCAATTTTGAAATCAAAAGAGTTTCTTCACCCTGCTCAACATGGCTTCCGTTCTGGCTATTCTTGTGAAACCCAGCTCATAAATTTCACACAACAGATTTCTGATGTTCTTGATTCGTCTGGCCAACTGGATGTGGTCTTTCTTAATTTTGAATAGGCTTTTGACCTGGTTCCCCACTCAGCCCTAGTTCAAAGGTTAGAACGACTTGAACTGCATCCTCTTGTTTTAGGTTGGATAACAGATTTTCTTACTTCACGCACTCAACAAGTGTGCCTTGATGGTGCTTTTTCTCTCTACAAGGCAGTTACCTCTGGTGTGCCGCAAGGTAGTGTTCTGGCCCCCACTCTCTTCTCTATTTTTATTAATGATCTTCCCTCGATGGTGAATTGCTCTGTGAATTTATTTGCAGATGATTGCACCATTTCTAAAATTATCAGGTACCCAGATGATTATCTTGTTTTACAAAACGATTTGGAAAAAATATTCGACTGGTGCGAAAGATCGGGGATGAGACTAAACATCGATAAATGTGTTGTTGTTCAATTCTCCACAAAACCAAATCCAATCATCAGCAAATACACTATTTCGAACATTGAGCTCACAGTTGTTGATCACACCAAATACTTAGGAGTCACTTTTACAAACAAGTTTAACTGGGAGAAACATGTAAACCAGGTGGTGTGTAAAGCAAATTCAGCCCTGTTCTTCATACGGCGTACCTTCTTTAAAGCCAATAGGTCAATCAAAGAAAAAGTTTATTTCGCATTGGTTCGATCCCTCTTGGAGTATGCATCATCTGTGTGGGACCCGTATCAGATAAACTTAGTTGAAAAGCTTGAGAGAATTCAAAGAAAGGCGGCCCGCTTTGATTCAGGCAGATATTCACCTCTGGATAGTGTTTCAGACATGGTAAAAAATCTTGGATGGGTCTCCCTCGCCTCTAGTAGAAAACTTTCAAGACTTGCTGGTCTTTTTCTAGGTCTAAATAATGTGGGAGGTTGGTCTGGTATAAAAGACTTCTTGCTTCCAGCAAACTACCTGGGAAGGCATGATCATGATTTCAAGTTAAGAACTCAAATATCATGCAAGGATGTGGGCAAGTTCTCTTTTGTTTCGAGAACGGTAAGAGAATGGAACTCACTGCATCCAAGGGTTTTTGGTAATGGTAGGGACATCAGTGTTACTACTTTCAAAAGAAACGTAGTTACTTGGCAGAATGAGAGCAGGTAAAAAGTTTTGGTAGGTATCGCAGCTCCAGAAGTTGCCTGGATATGCAGGTGAACGAATGGACAAGTGTTGAGTCTAATTTCCCATCTGATAGTTGTTCATTCACCTTTCTCATTTTCTCTTATTTGTTTGTTGATTTGCGCCTGGACTATGTCCTTGCAAATTAAGATGAATTGATTGATTGATTGCAAAGCCCCGTGGCTTTTAATTTTTTTCTTCTGAGTGGTGGCCTAAATCTGTCTTATCCATTAAATGCTACATACAACTGATTCTTCCCTGAAATTAGCCAGCTTTAGAGCTGCACTTTGTGTGTCGCCATTGTCAACTTTTCCTTTGTTTTTCATTCTATACAGGCAAGAAAGAAGAAGGCTGACTCAGACTCCGATGACAGCAGTTTTGGTGGAAAGAAGCAGAAAAAGGTACCTACGTTTTTTTTTTATTTATTTTGCATTCCGACTCTGAACAAAACACATCTGATGTGAAAACTTTTTGCAGATAATTTGCGAATTAAATTTTGTCTGGCACCTCGATCCGTTTCACAAACACTGTAAAAAGTTACCTGGTTTATTAAGGTCATTGTAGGATCGATGTCAAGATTTACTGACAGCATTTCGACCCCTGGGCTGGGTTCTTTTTCAAGTCCGATGATGCGATATGATCGCTGCCGCTGGTGTTGTGCGCTGGTGTTGCGCAACCAGTCGCACAACACCAGCGGCGGCAATCATATCGCATCATCGGACTTGAAAAAGACCCAGCCCAGGGGTCGAAACGTCATTAGTAACTATGGACATCGATCCTACAATAGCCTTAACCGGATAATCTATTTATAGAGTTTGCAAATTGTGCAGATATTTTTAACTTCAATTGCATTTTTGCTTAGCGGGTCTCATTTTCACTTCAATCTCAAGTTGAGAAACAAGGAAATGGTGCTAAAATTTCAAACTTATGCCACATGCTAAAAAAATAAAAATCTGCACAAAACTGATCACTGGACATGGGTTTTGCTTCCGAGGCTTGCAGCATTCTCAGTTCAATCAAAGTTTCAACTGTCATTAATTTTGGACTGAGGTCATTGGAAGCGAAATTGATTTCCAGTGAGTCCATTTTATGAGACTTTTTTTTTTAGCTTGTGGTAAAAGATTCAACTTTTCTCGTTTCCTCTCAAACCTTCTGCAGTGCAGAAATGTATTTTTCTTCTTAATGGTCTCCATTATTTGTGGCTGTGATGTTTAAAGGTGTGTCAAGTTTTATTCATCGAGATCTGTTGTTCTGACATGATGAGATTGTCCTGTTGTGTTTTGCAATTAACCAGTGAATTTGAGCTGTTGATCCACCAAGTGAAAACCATCTGATTGACTGTGTGCAGGAAACGTTTTTTTTTTTTTGTTTTTTTGCCGGGTTTCTTTTCATTGTCAGCAAGGTCAACTCATTTTGGCCATCTTTTCCATTTGCATAAGAAGGCCCCATAGCCTTCCTGGGCACCATGAAATGAGAGATAACTGGAGCTGATTGTCTGTTGCGTTAACCCACAGTTTTGTCCACAAAAAATGTTGTGCTATTGTTTCCTTTTTAGTTTTTCACTTGTCAGATAAGAAAATGAAAAACACTGATTTGTGATTTTTCCTATTTGCAGCCATCGGCCAGTCCACAGAAGAAGAAAAAGAAGGCCAGCTTAGATTCAGAGAGCGACATGTTTGGAGATGTTGTCATTCCTAGGGAGACCACAGGGAGAGCGAGAAAGCCTGTCAAATACACTTTCGATGAGGACAACAGTGGTGATGACTTCTCAGACTAGAAAAGTGCTTCAGTGCCGTGTTGTTTTACATACAAACACTTATTACCTTGCGAGTTGTTAAAAAAACACTTAATTTTTGTGAAATTGACTGGGAGGCAAAGGCCCACCTTCGTTAAATATTATAAACTCATTGACCTTTGATGCAGACAGGCTTGTTTAGAAATTACAGCACACAAATTCATTCGGAACTGCCCAACTCCAACCCATTATTACTACGGTAATATTACCCTCAGTGGAAGAGGGCTGGTAAACTTTGCCACTTAAACTAAATCCAAACTAGAACATTCCGACAACATAGAAGCAAGCTCAATGAAAATAATTTCATTAAATCACTCATGTCATTGTAATCGTTCGAGTCTACGTGTAAAAAACCAAGCAGTGGAAAAAACGTGATGCTGTGTGGTGTCCACTGAGCAACCTCTGGTGTCCATAATAACTGCACAGAATGTGTGATGGAAACTGCGCTAATAAACGACAACTGACGGAATGAGCCATTTCTCCCAACCTCAATGGCTCCTCCTGAGGAAAAAGATGCGCTGAAAACTGCTGTCTGGTTAGGTGGCAACACTCCTCATTTTGCTCTAGATGATGACTTTGATTGCAAGGGTTATCCAAAAAGCTCCGGAAGTTTTCTTCTTGCGGCTACCGTCTACCTTCCTTCAGTATAATCTGCCACTTTCTGATTGACCTTTCTGTAGTGGCATGGCACCTGGTAAATGAAGCTCAGACTGATCAGCGACCACAGCTGAGTTCAGTTATTTCAGAATTATGAAACATCACCTACACGGGGGAGGTTTTCATTCCAATGCTGTGCACCAATAGGTGCCAAGGAATTGTTTAAGTAAATAGACCCGTTTGGAACAATGTTTTCCAACCTTAAGCTAATCGGTCAGAAGTTCTTGATTTTCTGTTTGTTATTTAGGCAAAGCAGCTTCCAATGGGCAGTGAGTGACCCTTCTTTTCCAAGCTTGCCTGTCTAAAGGTCGTGAATCATCGAAACACCGCTGCGCTTGAAGCTAACGGGGTCCAGGGTATTCTAACATGATATTCGCCTGTCTTCCTCGATTAAGGTTCCGCACGGCTCCCCATTTCGATTTTGTCCATGCATTCTGCAGTATGCTCTGTGGTCTTCTCGGACAGTTTTCCTTCTGCTGGTGCCATTCTTTACATTGGTGCACTCTTATCTGCTGCTAAAAGAGCCGGTGCCCCTCCAACTAAGATGCAAAAAGGTCGCACATAGTTCCTTTTAACTTCATCAAAAAACTCCGCAACTGAACTGCGGGGCACTCATGGACGTTTTGGGTCACCTTTATAAAGAAGCACGTTGTTTTCTGTTCCAATATGTCTTTAGGCAGTTTTTATCATAAAACCTGTACTTTTTTCAATTATTTTTTTCCATAATGTCTCAAATGAAAAATACTGAGCAGAGATTTGCACCCTTTCCAAGTGCTCGTCTAGCTGTTAGCATCATTTGCATAGGTACAATTTTTTGTGTTTAGCCGCATTTGGCTTGTTGAAGTGTTTTTGTTGAGAAGAGTCTGTTCTGGAACATTTGGAGAACAAAATTAAATCTGTGTGAATTACTCTTGAACATTCAAAAAAAAAAAAAAAAATGCCGACAAAAGCATTCAGTGGCAAAATTTGGTCCAATGATCCTCATTCAGTGGCAGTTTTATTGGTGCTCGCTTTTCTTTCATTTTGAGTTTTTCCATGCAACATGTCCTAATTCAATCAAACATTGAAATCAAACAATCAAACATTGGTTTTCTGTCACCTCCAAGTTCTTGTTCAGCAGCCCAAGTTGTTCAGGAAGTGACTAGGAAGAAAGCGATCCGGTTGGTTTTCTATTTGTACAAAAGCTATGCTCTCACTTAAAAGTTGTTTTCCAGCACTTTCCTTCTCTTCCCGCATTTGATTCGGTAGAGTTTAAGCACAGAGGGTTTGGTGAAATATTCTGAGGGGGATTATATTCTGAGGGGGATACCTCACTGAGGGGGATTGGCAGAGTCGGTATGCCTTGCTGCCCTTATCCTGAAAATGATGCCGTCAGTAAACTGGCCATATCATCACATCTACCTCCATACATGTGCAAGATCAGGATCCGAAGGAGGCAATTCACCGATTGGATGGGGTGAAGCCCAACCGCAAGCACATTTGCAACATTTTTTATTTTTCTTCAGGATGAGATAGGCTTTCACAAACATTGATGTTGAATGGGCAGCATTTGTGCAACAGGGGTTTCAAACGCAAGAGGGTTTAAAAAACTCAGTCATCACGAGGGAGACACCTCCTCCTCACCCACCACTCACCACCTGCCTCCTTTGATGAAGCTTCCAGAACTGGGATAATTATTCCTTCTTAGTTATCATTGTTGCAATTCTTGGTGTGACACATGTATGCTTGCGACGTGGCCGTTCTCCTGATGATGCTGGCTGCAGAAAATAGGCTTTAAAATTCAAGCGATTGTCTCGTGGCAAGTTTCTTCTGCAAAAATGTCAGCTGCTGATATCTGAGCAATTAAGATTTTTCGATTTTGCTGTCCCACTGAAACGCGAATATCTGTTTCGAACCTCCATGTTTGCAGCGGTATTCACCTATTCTTGGAACAAGAAGTTGTGCGTGTGTGTCATCCACGTGTGACTGCGTGTGTGTGTGTGTTATGTTTTGAATTTTTTAACAGGAACGTAACTTAGTTAGTTTGCTATTTTTCAGACCTCGTGTCACGCGCATGCTCATGATATTTTCTGTTGGAGTGAAAGCGTAACTTGCCAGGTTTTCCGTGCACTTTGTTTTTTGTTTTCAAACCTTGATGTGACTTCATTTGCAGTGTGGTGCGTTGAAACATGGCTACTTTGAAGATGGAACTGGTCACTACAACATTTTGTACATTATTTACTCGAGTTTTTATTGTCCGCTTGGCATTTTTCAGAACTAGAATTATTCTGAGATTTTTTTATTACCTATGTGTCGTCTGCAGTGCGCATGAGCTGCAAATTAGTTTTGCTAAGCATGCTGCGTCATGCATGTGCCCTTTTAAAACCTTTTTCGTAAAATAAATTATTCAGACATGAGTTTTGCTGTTTTTTCTTCAACATAGAGCTCAAGAAAAATAATTGGTTGCCGAACTTTGCTTTTGGAAACGGCCAATTTTTCATCATTCAATGCCAATCATCAGTTTGAGCCATCACAAGTCAATTGGAAACCTTTTTCAGCTTCACCATGATGTGAAAAAGTTCCTTTTGAGAAAAATTCTTCTCGAATGGACGAGCAATGAACTATGCACCTGTTTTGACATTCGTGGAAATCGAACCATAGTCGTTGTTCAAATTTGGCCCTGATATGCAGTTTGCCCATTTACACAACAGCTTTTGAAATCCTGAAGTACGAGTAATTGACACACAACTGTATTTTGGACCAAAGTGAGCATTCCTTAGCACCATCAGTGGCATTTACAGAAATCTCATCACTTTAAAAACATTGGGATTAAGCAGATTTTTTTATTTTTAAACCGATTTTGTTCAAATTTGCACACATTTTTGGGTCGCTTTAACTAAGATCTGTGCAAAATTTCACATCCCTAGTGTTATTAGTTTAGCAGCTGTGACCAATTTATACGCAAAAAGTAGACTAAACTTCTGATCACTGCAGCGCCTAAACCATTAGAGCTAGAGACCTCTAGTTTGCACCAAAGTCACCAAAAATGATCCAGAATTTGGCTAGGAGGGTCAGCAACCTTCTTATGGCTACTTCACTTTTGCACCAGAATCAAGCAAATGTTTATCGCATCAAAAAGCGGTATATTTTAATGCCATAATTTGAAAATACACTTGTATCATGGAAACACCACAAGACAGACAGATTTTGACCATTCTAGCCAATTCAGGACACTTTTTTACATAAGTATGCCAATTTTTAACCTTCTATGTTGTTTCCAAGCTGAGATTTTGCATTCAAAAGTTTGCCGAACATAAAAAATCGGATTTCCTGGTTTATTGAAGTTTTGTGTTGATCTTTGGAGCTTCGAAAAAAACCTATTTTGACATCGTCAAATTTTTGTGCCATATCTCAGCCTATGAGCGACTTGGAAGGTTGAAATTTGGCATACTTTTAAAAAAATGCTCCTGATTCGGCTAGAATGATCAAATTTTGTCTAATTTGCTTTCTTTCTGTGCAATGGTCATTTTTCTGAAAGACGTAATTTACCGATAGATTACACGATTGCGTAAAAATTCATTTAGTGCCTTCGCATTTTAGTCCGTAACTTCTAAACCAGATGGAATTTCAGAAAACGGATTGCACCACTGGATTCAGGAAAGTTTTGTGCATAAGATCACCAAAAGCCCCAACATAAGATTTTTAACAATTTTTTAACAATCCGAAGGTTCCCCCCCTCCCTTAAAAAGAGCATAACACAGTGTCTACAGGATGCTTAAAATATGAATCAGGAGTGACAATCAATTTCAAATTGACTTTTACAAGCAAATCGTGGCAGCCTTGGCAGTGCATTTCCCATCTGGGTCATTTGAAGTCTGTTGTCCTGATGCTTGAGGGAAATGCGTGAAAAATGGCAAGAAAAATACAAAAAAGGAGTCTTCATGTATCAGGACAATGCACCAGCACAGTGGCACCTGAGACTGAACTCGTAGGTAGCATTTGCTATGAAATCCCCCATCGAACTGCATATGTTCACAATTTATCACCTTGACATTACTTCTCATGAATTTTAGAAAGTTTTCCAAGGAGAAAGCATTTTTCCACGGGAAACCCATAAAGAAAAGACAACAGTTTTTGCGATCACCCAGAAGACTTCTGCCTTTAAAAGGGAGGCTACAACACAGCGACCACACAAGCAGTGGTGATGGTAAAAATTTGCCCTAACCATGCACGCCAAACAATGGATATAAAATTCGCCAGCCCATGCACCCAATTTAAAAGTATTGGGCAATTTTCTTTATAGGCCAAACTGTATCTGCTGAAGTTTTTCTCAGACCATAATGCAACATGGGGCCGCATGGCTTCCATCACATCACAACACCCAAGGTGGGGCAAAAAATCTTTGCTCTCAGTGAAGAGAACTGGCAGAAACCTGGATCTTTTTGAACTTCCATCGTACTGTAAGACTCTGAACACATTTCGTTTGCAGAGGACACTGGTTTGTCTAGGCAAAGATGGTGGCCAGTTTACATTCGAACGTAAAGCACAAGAGAGAGCTTTTTTATCACAACTTTTATTCTCGTGTCTCATTATATTACAAACTATGTACATTCATTAAAAATATTATTAATAATTATTTCATTAGTAAAACGTCTGTTTAAACAGTAATTGTCTTTGTAGACGAATGCACAAACAAGGTTTCATTAGATTGCACATCAGGTCAGCGTGTGACTTAGTATGACGAATTGATGGAACTTTAAACTTGAGTTAACAGTGAATTCTGAGGGTGGGGTGGGACAGATTGGTACTTAGTCCATTGTAAGAGTGCGATTTTGCATATTGCATGTGCAGAATTTTTCCTCCACAAGTCCATGAATCCTTTCGTTTTAGAACTCATCCTCCAACATTGGCTTTCCAACGAGCTGTGCTTCACACCGAATGCCTTTTGATATCATATTATCAGCAACAAAAATTGTGACTTAAGGTCTGAATACAACCTGTGGAGTTTCTGACATTTATTTCCATCGGGTTGCGGTTACTTATCAGATTGCCTGTGCTGGGTCTGAAGCACCGTGATAAAACCATTTGCAAAGTGGTGATGTCTTTTTCTGGCATTTTTCATTTGATTTTTTTTCCTCAGATTGCTTCCAAAACATGATATTGTGTTAAAACAGAAAAATTATGACATGGTATGAAAAAATTAACTTTTTCCTGCACGAACAGATCCTTGGAAATGGCATTCCACAGCCCATGCAAAAATCTGGTTTTTATTTGATTGGAAAATATCACGCACTTCTGTGTTATTGTCATAACAAATGCAGGTTGAAGATACATGTCCCTCAGGTTAAATTAAAATATGGTACATTCATCATTATTTGATAGATTAATTTAGAGGGGTTGAGGCTTCGTTTGTGCTGGAACACACGCAATGCAACATCAACAACAAGAAAAAGTTCTCAGACGGACGAAACATCGAATTACAGCAAATTCATGGAAGTTTATAGGATTGGCCCACCTGAAATAAGTGAAACAACCTGGGACCTTATTCAAATCCACCTGATGAGCTTAGTGGCTGCCAAAGTCCTGCTACCGACCTGCTAACTTTCAGTTTCTTTATGCAAATCAACCTGCAAAATTGGCACTCGGACATTTTGGCAGATTTTTGAGCAGCCTTCTCAACTCGGCAAAATTTAATTGTTTTGCAGCACCCCAATTCAATGCAAAAAAAGTTAGAGGCGCCTCGGACCGCCACTCTTGTCCATTTTGCAGCTTTTTTGAGCAGCCTTTTTTGAATTTAATTTTTTCTTCGAACTGCAGTCAATTGTGCAATACCATTTACTTTTTTATTCATTTATTTATTTTTTTGTTTTCATTTGGTTCCCATAATGCTCAGCATGAAACCCATGTTTATGTTGTCTTATTCAACGATTGAAAACTTTTTTTTTTCGTTTTCTGGGCCTTTTCAAACAAAAGAAAACTAGGGGCCACTTGAAGCGAGCTTCCTTGCCCCCCCCAATCGACAGCAAATCACATCCACGAATTTGGTCTCCTCCAGATTCAATCAGGTCTTTGGAACTGTGACCGAAAGAACAAGAATAAGCTCAACACGCACGATAAGCTCAACACGCACGATAAAGACAAGAAAATTCTGCGCACTGCACCGGATATTTTTTCAGCATCTTCTACTGTCAACAACGACAACTGCACAAGCACTTCCAAATTTGTCATGTATTCGTAACTGGCCAAAATCCACACTTCCTTTTGGTGTTTTAACAACAGTCAAATGATGACTTTTTTGAAAAGATTTGCGTTCGCCAGGGCTTGAACCCCCCCCCCACACCTCTCTTAGCTCGAAACTTTGAAGAATTTCGGGTAAACTTTACGCCGACATGCGTCTTTCTGTAAAATGTTTCCAAGTGCTTAGCTGACATCCAAAATGAGAATTTGATTAGCAACTATGCAATGAGGCTTCTATCATCCTGCTAGCGGTCAACTACAAACCTGCTAAAATCGTCCTGCTAAGACGCTGCTAGCTTAGCAGCTTCCGAATTTGGCAGGTTGATTTGAATAAGGTCCCTGGAGTTTTTCAAATCCTTATCCTGCGAAGTGTGGTGTCTCAGTGCCCTGTGCAAGATCAAAACTTCCTGCCCAGCGGCCTGTGTTTTCCCAGGAACAATTTCGTCCGGAAATGTGTCCACAAGAATGAACTTGATCCATCATTCAAATGAGCATTTAATCGTACTGTCCTCGAAACCTGTTGTTGTAGTTCGATGCCGATGCGCTTCTGCTCCTTCCCGACCTCGACGACTTCCCTGATCGTGCCGAACGGAGTGACCTTCCCGATCGACCTGACTCAGACAGCTTGTCGTCCAATGATTTGTGTTTAGTTTGACTTAGCTCAGGCACTTCGAGCCTCTTCTGCCAGTGTGAGTCCAGTAGAGTTCACCGTTTTGCTGACGTTTTCTCTCCTTTGTCTCTTGGACCAACACAACGCAGTAGATCAGGCTGGCTATCAGGGCCGCAAAACCAAAGATCAGCATCACCACACCAAAGTACCTGGGGATAAAAACAAAGTGATCAACGGACCAACAAAAATCGATCACTGGTGCGATTCTTTAGACGTGACTCGGCTGAGATTCGACTTGAGTCATTGCGGTTTTGTTGAATGTTGGAAATCCATCGCACTGGCTGGCTGCCATGTCGTGTGCCATCTCATCAATCAATAAAACTGAAATGACAAGTTGAG